>CAMXCT020001446.1:1441218-1572148 GCA_947184155.2 Cladocopium goreaui | reverse complement strand
TTAAATTAATTAAATTATTTAATTAATTAAATTAATTCAATTATTTAAATTAATTAAATTTAATTAAATTAATTAAATTAATTAAATTAAGTAAAATAATTAAATTAATTTAATTAAATTAATTGAATTAATTCAATTTATTAAATTAATTAAATTAATAAAAAAAATTAATTAAATTAATTAAATTAAAGAAAAAATTAAATTAATTAAATTACTTAAATTAATTCAATTATTTAAAAACATTAAATTAATTAAATTAATTAAAGTACTTAAATGAATTAAATTAATTAAATTTTTTAAATTAACTAAATTAATTAAATGAATTAAATGAATTGAATTAAAGAAAAAATTAAATTAATTAAATTAATTAAATAAATTAAATTTAATTAATTTAATTAATTAAATTTATTAAATTTATGAACATAATAAAATTAATTAGATTAATTTAATTAAATTATTTGAATTAATTAAATTAATGAAATTTATTAAAATAATTAAATTAATTAAATTAATTAAATTTATTAAATTAATTAAATTAATAAAAAATTAATAAAAAAAATCATTAAATTAATTAAATTAATTAAATTCATTACATTAATTCAAGTAATTAAATTAATTAAATAAATTAAATTGATGAAATTAATTAAATTAATTAAATTAATTAAATTCATTAAATTCATTAAATTCATTAAATTAATTACATTAATTAAATTAATTAAATTCTTCAAATTAATTAAATTAATTAAATTCATTAAATTCATTACATTAATTAAATTAATTAAATTAATTAAATTCTTTAAATTAATTAAATTAATTAAATAAATTAAATTAATTAAATTAATTAAATTCTTTAAATTAATTAAATTAATTAAATTAAAGAAAAAATTAAATTAATTAAATTAATTAAATTAATTAAATGAATTAAATTAATTAAATTCTTTAAATAAATTAAATTAATTAAATGAATTAAATGAATTAAATTAAAGAAAAATTAAATTTTAAATGAATTAAATGAATTAAATTAAAGAAAAAATTAAATTAATTAAATAAATTAAATAAATTAAATTTAATTTATTTAATTAATTAAATTTATTAATTTACGAACATAATTAAATTAATTAGATTAATTTAATTAAATTATTTAAATTAATTAAATTAATGAAATTTTTTCAAATAATTAGATGAATTAAATTAATTCAATTTATTAAATTAATTAAATTAATTAAATTAATAAAATAATTAATTAAATTAATTAAATTAATTAAATTCATTAAATTAATGAAATTAATGAAATTAATTAAATTAATTCAATTAATTTAATTAAATTAATTAAATTTTTTGAATTAATTGAATTAAGTAAAATAATTAAGATTAAATTAATTAAATTAATTAAATTAATTAAATTTATTAAATTTATTAAAATAATTAAATTAATTAGATTAATTTAATTAAATTATTTAAATTAATTAACTTAATTAAATTTATTAAAATCATTAAATTAATTAAATTAATTAAATTAATTAAATTAATTAAATGAATTAAATTTATCAAATTTATTAAATTAATTAAAATAATTAGATTAATTTAATTAAATAAATTAAATTAATGAAATTAATTAAATTAATTAAATTAATGAAATTCTTTAAATTAATTAAATTAATTAAATTAATTAAATTAATTAAATTAAAATTTAAACAATTTAACTAATTTAATTAATCTAAAAAAGGTAATTAATTTAATTAATTTAATTAAATCAAAAGACAGAAAATCGGAGGAGAGCAAAGCAACAAAATAGTACCTGAAGGTCCCTCGATCATATATATATATATATTATATGTACATATATACATCTAGAAAATTCTAGAAATATCTCTTGTGAATGCTGCTCAGGTTGCATGGCAGCCGCTATGTCGATGCTCTCCCAGACACGGATCAGCAGCTCGAAAATGCCATCGTCGCTGGGCTTTCTCCCCGCACACCGAAATTGATGCCAGATATCTTGATGAAATTTGGTCAGATGCGTATAAATTACTTATAAACAACTATTAACCCCTATAAACCATTATGAATCGTTAATGTGGAACTCGGAACTCGGATCGACATCGACTCGAGGTTATGGGCGATCTTGCGTGGGTCAAGGACAGAGATGGCTCGCGCGACGAGCGCGACGAGCGCGAGCCGAGTCGACAGGACGGGGGCCTGGGATTCCGCTGGGCTTCGCTGGGCTCCGTAGGACTGTGTGAAGAAAGGCGCCAACGTGAACTGCCGATTGGACGAGAAAGGATTTACTCCACTGATGTTGGCCAGCGAAGGCCCAAGGGGCAAGGTCTCTATTTAGGTCAATGCGCACATGTAAATGATGTAAATGATGTAAATGTATATGCATACATAATTACACAATATGTAAACATGTACTTATATAGTTAGTTGATTGATTCATTAAAAAGTTGATCAATTTGATGAATCATAATCATGATCTGATATCTTGTCTGCCTATGAGTGTATAGACATGTATAGACTATCAAGTAACTTCCCTAATTTTTGGTGGTCAAGCAGAAAGAGACATTTTGGTCTCCAGGCGGATGGGCCAACATTGTGCGATATCTGGTGGAAAACACCGATGTGGACTTGGAAGCCGTGGACTCTGGAGGCTGGAGATGGGTGGATCATCTCGGATGGCCGTGACTCGCTGCGGATCCGTTTCTGTTTGAGGTTTCAACGCTGCGGACATTGCAGCGCTGAACGGATACCTCAGTTGGGAAGAGAGAGGACAGCTGGACAGCTTTTGCCCAGGCATTCAGAGATATTCAAGGCCTGTTGCATATATTTTTTGTATAATATATATATATATATATTTGCAGGAAAAAACTCCGATGTCGCGGACATAGTGAACTACCTCAAGGCCTCAGGGGGATCGGGATCGATCGGGATCCGCAGCAACCAGCGGGATCCGCAGCAACCATCGTTCTGTGAGGATCGTGGCCTGGAATATACCTGGCGTGGGGCAGTGATTGGAGGGGACCTGGACCGCATCAATGAATTCTTGGAGAACGGCCAAGATATTGAAGAGCGCACAGGCTACCTGATCTACCTGGGATGTGGAAAGCATTTCCCATCCAATGATTCATCTTTTGGATGATTTTGCAATCAAATACATGAAAAGTACATGGTACATTCGGTACATTTGAGTCTTTGATAGCGGATCATAGATTGATTTCAATGGCCCAGGTTACTATTGTGAAGGAAACTTGGCTTTCTGGGCGGGGTGACGGCTTCACGGTGGGGAGAATGGCCATGGTACTGTTGGCTTTTTAGAGGAGGGCAAAAGGGCTGACGCTTCTGATGGGAGAACATTTGCTACGCCTGTTGGGGTAGCCAACCACTTGCACTCTTTTATTCCGAAAGACAACGGCGAAGCTGAGTCTCTAATGCAATCGAATTCGATCAGACTCTTCAGGCGTCTTGATGCTTTGAATCTTCAATTGTTGCTTCTGGATTTATTGACTTGGTTAGGATTAGTCGCTGCACTGCTCCGTTACACAACCATGGGAGTCCACTTGTGTCCACAACCGCGGGAGCCTCTCAGACCAGCGATGCAGCACAATTCTGCCAAGGAAATTACCAGTACACTGCCTTTCAGATGGCCATGAAGTTTGGTCGACAGAACATTGCGAGATATTTGTTGTGTCCGGATGCTCAGTGCTCTGGTTTCCAACCCAGCATATGAAGTACATGCTCTCTTTTAAAGTGAATCCACCCACTGTTTGGGGTCTACGGTGGTGGATTTTTCAAGTAACAACAGCTTGATCCGCAACAGCGTCTGCACTAGTTCCCCACCTGATCTCCGGATCTCAGTGGGCACTGTCAGATAGGATGCCCGAAAGATTGTCAGAATGGATGATAAAATGTCAAAACAATATGTCAGGCGGGGAGCACTCGAAGTAAAGTAATTTGTGGATCTTTTTTCGTTTTCTCAAAATTTGTAACGCATGTGTCAGGATTCCCCGGCTGAGCATGACATTGCCTTTGCTTTTTGAGATTTTTGCCCTGACCCCGCTTCCAACCTGCAAACAAACGGACAAAGTGGCACAAGGTGCAAGCCGAACACCTGTCTCTAAAGAGCGCTGAATTTGGATGTAAGACAGATGCACGTTACATCAAGTTACTGTATTTCTTTTTTGGGGCACCGAACTGGAAAACTTTGTCTTTCAGCCAGCAGCCCGAGCTCGGGTCGATCTTCGGGTCGATCTGAGGTTTGGGTGCAGTGATTCCGAGAGACATTTGCGAAACGCAGATTCCCTTCGAGAGTGAGTTGAAGGGTCTCACCTGATGGGCCCCTTTGGGGGCTGGGCTCAACCATGTGGCCCATCTTCCCATGAGATAAAAAGAAGAAAATTGCTGAAAATTGCAGAGCAGTCGTTTCAAAATTGTTGCTTCAGGTGATGTTTTGGAGAACTTTCAGCTAAAGTCTCCTGATTGCATTCCAAGAGTCACATGGACAATCCAGTACAGCCTGGGTTTCCTGGTGACCAGCGCCAGCGCATGAAAACGGCCATGGCAGCATCATCCTGGATCCCTGAATCATATTGACCCCTTAAAGTGCCAAGCAATTCCGGTATGAGCCTTCTTACTCAGGAACCCTCTGTATGAGCAATTATTGGATATGTCCCCAGTGCAGTTGTTTCCTGTATATCCCGATTTTGATCCCCATTTTTGAAGGCTACATGGCTTTCCGGGTATAAATGAGTCAAACTTGACCAAAGATTGGATGTAGAATCCTAGCAATGACCAGCGCATGGCTCGCAACAGCCAGGCTCCAGCCGCTATGCCCCAAGCCCCTGTGGCCCCTGCAGCCCCTGTGGCCCCTGCAGCCCCTGTGGCTCCTGCAGCCCCTGTGGCCCCCGCGTCGCTGCGGCCATCTGGACAGCGGGAGCTGTCCGAAGCGCGACGCCAGGTGCGGGGGCGAATTGCCCAAATTGGGTGTGTGGTCATTTGATGTCATTTGATCAGTGGATGTAGTCTGGCAAGTTATGCAGCGAGACTCCAAGTGTCAAACTTGAACTCAAAGACAGGGTCAAGACGG
Source organism: Cladocopium goreaui (assembly GCA_947184155.2). NCBI lineage: Eukaryota > Dinophyceae > Suessiales > Symbiodiniaceae > Cladocopium > Cladocopium goreaui. The sequence goes on along the minus strand of CAMXCT020001446.1, from coordinate 1,567,065 downwards.
TCAAGATTTTTTGAGGCCTCTGGTTATCGCAGATGGAAGTATCATCCAAAAACCAAATCACAAAAGCTAGCGTTTGCTAGTTTGCTAGCTGAAGTTGCTCTTGGTGCATAAGTTTGATTGGCAGGGCAGGAACAGCCTTTTTAAACTTCATATTTATACCGCACCCTCCTCTGCCCGTTGACTGGGCAATGGATAGGGGCTCGATTTCCCTAGGGCCGTCCCTGTTAACCAAAGTTTCGCAGTCATGCGTCCTGATTTCGTCAGCTTGGGGGAAGATATTTCGTGATATTTTACCAATCGTTTGAATATGAGCCAACTTTCTCAGCAAAAACAGCTCCACCTTGGGTGTTTCTTCTTCTTCTTTTTGTCTTCACCGTCTTCACCGTCTTCACCGTCTTCATCGTCTTCATCTTGCTTCACTTTTCGGTCGCAAAATGCTAGCGAAGGCTTGCTGACCTGTAGTCTTCAGAGAAGCCACAATCAGATCAACCCCGTGGGTAGTCCAACACCGTGAACAGCTCACTGACTAGGTCCCTTGGTACCTCTGCACGACCAAAAAGCCACGTTGCGTGGACATGACTAGGAAGGTAAAGTGCTAGGACAGCGTAGCCAAACATGGTAAGTGGCATCCCACAAGCTGCACGGTCCAAAATAATAAAAAACCAACCCTCCGCAAAAGGGGACTGCACACAGTCAGACAGGCAAGATTCGGCAAGATGACCTCTCAAAGGGTTCCCCGACGAGCAGAATAGCCATCCACAAATCTACAACGACGCCTTGATGTTGTACAAAAAGGTGCACAAAGATGGAAGCCTTCGGACCTTCGGAGTCCGACCGGAGCAGGAAGGACTGGCGATTCCTTCGCATCTCCCCGGAATTTTCAGTCTCGAGGGTCGAGCTGTGACTGAAGTGCCCGCGCAGCTTTCGTCCCTTACCCGTAGCCTCAAGTATTGACTGCGCCAAACCAGATAAGAGACTGTAAGGCTTGTGCATAAACATGGAGCAAGAACATAATAATACATAACAATAAAGATCAAAGTCAAAACATACCAATTTTTGGAGCTTCTGGGGGATGCTTAATCATGACTTATCTCCAGCTGGTTCAAGTTTCCCTATGTTGTCTGGCAGGTGAAGAGGTCATGGATCCAAGGTCTAAGCAAAGGCCGGGCGAACTGATCATTTGACCATAAATGGCTTGAAGGGAAAATGGATGGTACCATAGTGATTCATAGAGAAGACTTGGGATTTACTTCCAAAATTGTGCTTTCCAGTTCTGATTTTTTGAAGCTGAGAATTGTTTGACTCCTGGGACTCCTGGGGGAGAATGGTGCCGGCTGGTGCCGGCGCTTCAGGTCCTAGTCTTTGGCAGGCGGGCTCCCGGTGGTCCCAGCTATTGATATTGGAACCTGCAGGGATACCCCAAATCATCCAGCTATTTGCACAGCCATTTTAGGAACAGGAAGCCATTTTAGATATTTTAGGACCCTGTACAGGAAGTGTTTCAGAGAACAACATCAGTATTTCTGAAGGTATTATTTTTGAATCAATCAGTCATTTTTGGATGCTAATATATTGGTGCATACATGGGGGTACCTCCAAATCCACCAATCAATGATCATTTTCCCGTTGTTTACATGGCTACCAATGGGGCATTTCCAACTTTTTAGATGCACCCATTTCAACCACATGCTTGGAATCCATTACCAATGATATAGTTTAATCCCGTTGATAGCAAGTTGATGATTTTCCCACTTTGTGTATATCCACTTTAAATAATAAATAGATATAAATAGATGATCTATAGATGATCTATATCCATCTATATCCCAGATAGTTGATTTTTTAATCACCAAATAGTGCTTTCAGTAGGACTTTCCATGAAATCATCCAGCGAGCATCATCTCTCCAGATCTTGCAGCAGCAGCTGTGTCTCAAAGAGGACAAGAAAAATGAGGCACCACTCGTGGCTCCGGGGATGTAATGATTCATTTAAGCACACAACCTGAAGATCTTAATTGGGTTTAATGCTTTAGTGAATTAGAATAATTAGAAGCTATTTAGCTGTGCCAAGTTCTGTTCGGAGCTAGTCGCATAGATTTTTCCGCAGAAAGAAAAGGTCGAAAATTCATTTCTTATGGCACCAATCACCAATCACCTATTTTTCCCTGTTGTTTCACCATTTCGAGAGACAGGCATATATCTTCATTTCTTATGGGATGTTCCAGTGATCGGAAAATCTGCTTCAATCTTCTCGGATTTTTTCTCCAGGAGCGGCTGAGCACCAGGCACGACATTCAGATGGATGTAGCCTCTGGTTTTTTCAACATCGTTGTGGAAAATCACCATTTTTGATAGGTAAATCTTACAGAGATGGGCCATGGATTCCATAGTTATGGCAAAAAATGCATGACGAATGGTGTCTTTGGACAACAAGCCACTTGCGGATCTCGCCAGATCCATGAAAATTCAGCAGTTTTTACCCCTTTTGCGGAACTTGGGGCAGGATCCATGGAACATCTCATCACTGTCCTCAGTCTTGGCAAAGTATTGGCTCTGTCGTTGATTGTTGACTTCTGGGAACAGATCAGTTCCGATAGGAAATCGGAAATGCCATTGGAATAGCCATGAAACATGAAAGCACTGGGATCAGCACAGCGAAACGAATTTCTGATGCTAGATGCAGCTGTTCCCAGGGTTTGTTGAGCTGTAGCCAGCGCGGACAATTGACGGGAAATGAGGACCTACTAAGTGGTCCACTGCTTATTTACTCATAGTACAACTCATTGATCCGACTACATATATTCCTATACGTATTGTATATTACTATTTATATATTGCTTTATATGTATATATATATTACTATATAAACATATATGACTATACAATATACATTAATTACAATATACATTAATTACTCTATATACATTACTGAATATACATTACTATATATATATACATTACTATATATATATACATTACTATATATATATACATTAATATATATATATAATATACATTACTATATATATACATATATATATATACATATATACATTACTATATATACATATGTATACATACTATATATTCACTATATTCCTCATACCCAGCTGCACTGCGAGCATTAGGCATCCTGCCTCGAGTCCGGACGTCGAGGTGCGAAAAAATCGACGTGTTTCGTTTCCACGGTTTCCACGGTGGGATGCGACGTGTGGATTTCCTGAAAATCTACGGAAAATCCATGAACTTTGATGATTGTCTTGGTGAAATCATCATGAAAAAAAGACATGATCAATCACTGATGGAAAATTTTTCAGTATGGAAAATCACTGAAATCAGCCTTTTTGATACTAGGTAAATCATCAATGGGACATGGATTCCACATGCCAGGTGAAAAACCAATCCTTGGAGGAGTCTTGCTGGCGATGTTAGCTGATGAAAACGCTGGGGTGAAACGGTATCACCATTTTCCTGGGAAGTCTTGAATTATGAATCTCTTTCTTTTTTTTGACAGTATATAACTGTGAACATAATTCTAGCTCGTGGTTGTAGCTAGTGGTTGTAGTCATAGTTATATATATGGCGAAGGTTTTGACAGATGAAAAACAAGGACATCATAAGTGGCATCATCTTTCCATCTTTCACAGATCATAAAGCTATGACTAGCACTTTTCAGACCTTTCACAAAGCTATGACTACCACTTTTCAGTCCGGCTCGCCAGGTTGCGCAAGTTCATCTCCTCAGATTTGGTGCATCGCTATGGGTGCCTTGAGGTAGCTGCAGCCTTCGCTGCCTTGTCTATGCAGATGCCGGGAGCTAAGTGGCCACAGAGGATTCACCGGGTGAAGGTTGATCGGATTTTCATGGGGAGAACTTCGATGATTTCATGAGGATAACTTGAATCACTTGAATAATGTAAGTGTGGTACCTAAAAATGGTGGATAGATGCGGATAGCCATGAAATAATTGGGAACCTGGTGATTGATCATGAAATTATGGGATACCCTATATTTAGACAAATGCATATAACATAGGTTCATGATGATAGTTAACGAGAAATGACATCAATCAATTTGTCCTTGCGATTTTCCTGATATATCTGATATCACAGAAATGCGCCTTAAATGGGCCTTGAAACCGTTTTTGGTGGAGGTGTTGGTACCTACGTGCCGAGGTGCTCAGAACAAGAAATTGACACCTTCTTGGCTTCAGTCGAAGATGGTGAGCGAGGCTAAGAGGGGATTTCTGCTCGGTGAGGCTAAGAGGGGACTACATTTTTGCTTTTCGAGACCTTACAGCGAAGGCTGGTTTCTGGTTCTACCATGCTAGACCTTTTTCCGGTTTCATGGTGGGACAGATCTCATGGATCAATGGATAATTCTCCGAATTGGAAGGGAACATCTGCCCGAAACCATCATAATCCATCATAATTCATCATATTTCATCATATTTCATCATAAGTCATCATATTCCATCATAATTCATCATTGTTATAATTCATGGACACAGTATGGTTTTGGGTGAAGATTTTAGCAACATCGGCTCCAGGCCTTCGGGTGGCTCCCCTAGCAGCTGCATCCGCATTGCCAGCGATCGCATTTGGAGCACAAGGCTTCGAGGAGCTTCCGAACTGAAAGTGACAAGCAAGTGACAAGCACATGGAGGATGCTTGAAATGATTGACTTGCAGTTGAGTTCGTTCAGTGACCTCCATGTTTTTCTTTGGATTTCTGGACTATTAACACACGTAATTACACTATTTTGTTGTTAAGATTAACGCGACCTTTGCGGCACAAAGGGGATGCAGTTGTATCCCTGGCTCAAAAGAAGGACTTGCATTGCATCTACCGATCATCTACCTCTTAAAACATCCTGAGTTGGCCCACTCAACAAGTCGACATCCCAGGCATTTAGACTTGTCGGAGAGGCCACAGCCTAGGCTATTGTTATTATGATTTATTACTGCATGTACAATATAAGCCACAGTTACAATATCCCCATCATGCACCACGACCAACAACATCAAACAGCTCATTTCAGAGTGGTCCTTTGTTGTGCATTCCAGAAATGGCACACATATTGTTGCCATGGCTCCTATCGTTGATCTTCATCGGGAGCTCCGCGGGTCCTACGCTCAGCTGGCAACCTGGGCCCGATGGCCGGCTGGCTGTGATAGCAAACAAGAACTTTCGTGCAGGCCCTTGGAGAATTTGGGGTGCAAACATGGGATGGTTTCATAGCAGAAAACGTGGGACGTATACTTAATATACAAACGACAATAGCAGGAATGATGATGATAAGTACTAAACATACGGAAAATAATAGTGATGATGATGGTGATGGTGACGATGACGATGACGATGATGATGACGATGATGATGATGATGATGGTGGTGGTGGTGGTGGTGATGATGATACTGATGATGATGATGATGATGACGATGACGATGACGATGACGATGATGAGGATGATGATGATGATGATGATGGTGGTGGTGGTGGTGATGATACTGATGATGATGATGATGACGACGACGACGACGATGACGATGACGATGATGATGATGATGATGATGATGACGATGATGGCAGTGACAACAATAAGAACAGCAAGAACAGCAAGAACAACAAAAACAACAAGAACAACAAGAACAGCAAGAACAACAAGAACAACAAGAACAGCAAGAACAACAACTGCCACCACCACCACCACCAAGAAGAAGAAGAAGAAGAAGACGAAAAAAATAAGAAGAAGAACGACAACCACAATGATAATAACAACAGTAAAGATAGGTGCAAGTAAGGAAGACTTTTGTTTGAGCGCATATTGGTTGGTGTTTGTTTCAAGATGATAAAGTTCTTGGGGACTCGTGCTATCTTGGACATCGGCTATGGGTCGCAGTGCCTTCATGGTCATGCTGGGAATGCCCTCTAAATTCGGGCTTGGTGCCGAGATTGACTATTTCCCTGAAACTCAGCATTTTCAGCGGACCCTTTTGCTGAGATCTGATTCCCATCGAATCATGGCCTGCTAAAAATGGTTGGTCACCACTGAGTCATTGCGTGGGTGTGGGCTCGCACAGAGGTGAGGTGGTGGAACGTTGCTACTGCCTTCCAGTGGAGAAAACTCACATCCCCAGCAGTGCCCAGCTGCTGCCAGAGTATCTCTTTCGTGCATAGCTCAGCGGTATCGGACGGTATTGGAGGGTGGATGGTATAGGTGAAAAGTGACGAGATTGGGAATCGCATTTAGTAAAATTGGGTTACTTTTAACAATAGTAACGGTTAACATCATTAGGTAACTTTTAACCATCATTAGGAACAACGGAATAACCATAGTAAACCATAGGACACCATTACCATCCATTACCTATCACTACCTTTTGGTATCCACACCTCGGAAGCCAACTTTGATCATGCCAAAAATGCCGAAGCTGCGGAGGTTCGGCCGCGGCACTGTTGTTTCCCTTCGGCTGGGCCTTGCTGTACAACCGCGCAGCCCGAGAAGGTGGGCTGTGCGCCCAAAACTGGTGATGTTTGGATGTCCGTAGCATGATTTGCCTTGAAACATGTTGAAACATGTTGAAACATGTTGAAATCAGGTAACCATGGTCCTCTGGGTGAATCATGAATTTCCAAGCATCAATGATTCCGCGTGCGATTTCTTGAAGCAACATCTGGCATCATCTCAGCCTTTCCCTTGCTGGCTCTGAGATACCTGAAGCAGTACATGAACCAATCACAGGAACATGAGATCAGTGCTGGCCTCCAAACCACCCTGCTTCAAGACAATCTAGGCCGCGCAGACTACCAGGAAAGTCCCACTAGAAATGACTACGAGTCAAAACCATGGTCCTGGGCCCCAAATGCCAAATCTGTTCGTGAGCCAACGAAGCTGAGTAAAGCTGCTAAGATCTTCTAAGCGTATCCAAGTATGTCTCAGACCTGCAATGCCACCGATGTTCCAAGTGATCAGCTTAAGCGGATGCTTGGCTGCACCACGCGGGTCGAATCGGTCGAACTGTTGCTGTCCATGTCATGGATCTGACCAGTGTGGAGGTGGCTTTAGCGTTGTGCTATCCATTGGGAGATCCTGTGCAGCCATAGGTGAAGAGTTGCTGGAGCTGGATCTGGAGGAATGCGCATTGAGTTGCCAAAACTCTCCGGATTTTACCTCTTTCTTGCGCCTGGTCTGCAGAGAGCACCTCGTTTTTTTTTTGATTGGCACTTCATTTGTAAATAACTTCATAATACTGGAAGCGTGGCTATGGTACTCTGTCCCCAAAAAGGCTAGTATTCTCTTAGTATCTGAATGCCACGGCTCCATTCTCCTAATATAGGAGTAATATATAGGTTCATATAGGTTCCATGTAGGTTTCATATAGGTTGCTTCCATTGGTGTTCCTATGGCCTATGGCAGATTGGTGGCCGCCGTGGCCGGCACTGGGCAGGAAGAGAAAGATCCAGGAGAAGACGGGAGTTCCGGCCTTCCGACAGACGACGCCCGGCGTTTTTTTGGATCCAGGCTGAGGTTTTTCTGGGATACATGCTGTGGCTCGGAATGCTTCGAAGAGAATCCCATAGTAATACCATAGAAATACCATAGAAATAGAGGGGAATTATGAACGATGACGAACAATGACACAGGATTTTCAGTGTTTCTCCCAGATTTTGCAACGACTTCCTGCGGTCAAAATCTCCTGTTTTCGGCTCTCAGATCTCCTGAGGTTGTGCGACGTGGAAGAGGGACGCAGTTGGGAAGACTTGGGTCATCCCAGACAGGTCCCGGTGGTGCTGAATCGCCCGGTGAATGATCATGACGAAGCCTTGTTGAGGGCTGTCACTGAAGGCCTGGATCAAAAAAACCCGGATGGCATAGAAAATCCCCAGGTGTAGCTGAAAGAGACTTTCAAAAACTGGGAAGAATGAATCCATCCAGATAGGAACAAGAACTTATCCTTTGCTGTTTGACTTCCGCGAGGCAATGGTCAGGAAGCAGTCGCGCTGTTACGGGGCTTTCAGGACGTTTGCTCTGCAAAGTTGGGTCATTGTGTGGAGTGTTTGGCTACTGAATTTATGGTTTGGACAGAAAAGTCTTCAAAATGGTGATGGGTCAGTTTACCCTGGTACCCTGATGTAAAAGTACCAAAATAGCTGGGAGTTGTAGTATGTTATAATATAGATTTATGAGTTTAATATCTGAGGCTTCATTTAGGCAACATCTTTGTATTTCATATCCAGACTGCCGCAGGACCCAGACTGCCGAGATTTGTTGGGAGAGACCGCGCTCTCCAAGGCTCGATGGGGGTTATAACGAAAGTGGTTTATGACCCATAGATAGATGTTTGGGGGTATTGTAGATATATTATGATGTAACGCAATGGAATGCAATGAATGGAATGATTTGAATGGAATGGAATGGAATGGTATGTATTGGTATGCATGGATGGATGGATGGATGGATGGATGGATGGATGGATGGATGGATGGATGGATGAACGGATGAATGTATTTATGTAATGTGATGTAATGTAACGTAATGTAATGCAATGATTTAATGTAATGTAATGCAACATAAGTAGTGTGTGTAATGTAATGTATGTAATGTAATGCAATGTAATGGACTGGAATGGAATGGAACGGAATGTGATGTAATGCAATGCAACATATGCAGTGTATGTAGTGTATGTAGTGTATGTAGTGTATGTAGTGTATGTAGTGTATGTAGTGTATGTAATGTCATGTAATGTCATGTCATGTAATGATTAATGTAATGATTAATGTAATGATTAATGTAATGATGAATGTAATGATTAATGATTAATGTAATATAATGTATTGTATTGTATGTGTGTATACAATAGGCTGTTGAAATGTTATGACTTTGGTTCTTCACCAGGCAAGTCAAGCTGGGGACTTGCAGCTTTTGACGATGTTGCTGGAGGCGGGCGCTGACAAGGACTGACCGTCTGACCGTTGAGTTGTGGAAACTGATCAGCTCAAAATGGGGGTGACCCCAAATGGGTGGTTTATAATGGATGGTTAATGAAAAATCCCAATCTTTTTGATGGGTGAAAACGGTTTTTGTACCCCCGTTTTTTTTCGAAACCTCCAAATATGAGTGGTTTAGTATTGTTTAGTAGAAAAAAACACATCAACTGGTGAAAATTGGTACCCCAATTTGCCAAAAACTGGCTGCAGAATGGTGATGTGGAGGTGCTCATCCGACGTCTCTCGTCTCCCAGGAGTTGGGAGATCTGCACGGCACAAGGCCATTGCACTTGGCCGCGTTGCGCGGTCACCTGGAGGTAGTGAGAACTTTGGTGGAAGCAGGTGCGTTGCGTTTCGGGTACCCGAGGGTCAAAAGTCAAAGATTGCTTGGAATTGGCTTTCTGGGACAGGATTGTATTTTCCAGTGGCGGTTCTGTCGATTCTGTTTGGGTTGTTTGGGTTGGCTACATATCTAGTTGTCTTGTCGTCATGAGTTTGAAGGCATTGATTCGATCGTTGCTTAGTAGTGCTCAAGTGTAAGACTTCTCTCATACTTTGTCCTGACATAGCCATATTGTCCATGCACAGTGACAGCCAGCTCCAGGTGCAGAAACGTCCAAGGCTGATTCGCACGGTGCGGTTGCGCTACATATGGCGGCCCTGAACGGTGAGGTGGAAGTGGTGCGTTTCTTGGTGGAATTGGGCGATGACCAAAATGTGCTGGGCGATCTGGGTGCGACACCTTTGCACATCGCGGCAGAGCGTGGACACGTGGAGACTCGGCGAACTGTGCAGCTTGGATTTTTGAAACCGGTAACGATGCAGCATTTGTTGGTGGACATAACGGCAGTGATGGAATGCGTGCATAAAAGAATAATATATAAAGAAAAGCTGTGCGATGCCAAATCCCATGTGTTTGGTTGAGGAAGTGGTGCGGTATTTGGTGGAAGCGAGAGCTGACAAAGACAAAGTGAACCAACGTGGTGCACCAGCCATCCACATGGCAGCACTCAGTGGCCATGTCGCTGTGGTCCAACTTCTGGTCGACTTGGGGACTGACAAAGATCAGTCCGACTGCAACGGAGCGGGACCTTTACAGCTCTCTGCCGAGCAGGGCCAACTGCCGGTGGTGACGTATCTCACCGAGGTCAGCTGCGACCTGCAAAAGGCGGACCTCCACGGCACCGTGCCGTTGCACATGGCTGCCTTGCACGGGCATCTCGATGTGGTGCGGGCCCTGGTGGCGGCTGGCGCGGAGAAGGACTACGCAGATCATCATGGAGCCGTGCCGTTGCATATGGCCGCTTTGAATGGTGAAACCGAGCCTCGGTGCTTCAGAACCAAAGAATTGGATGATTTGATGATTTATATATATATATATACATAGCTTTAAGATGCTTTAAGGGAATGATGGAGCTGCCCATGGTGATCTCTTTCAACTGGCGGGTTGGATGTTGGTGAACGGCTCCCTTCATAGTTTGACGTGGTTGCACTGTGTTTCACCCAGAATCCCACCTCAATTGCCCTCTGGCAAACGTGACAATGACAATCCCCATCAATCCCCATTCGTAGCTGATTTTCTCATTCCAACCTCCATTGAGTTCGGGGATTTCCCATCGATTTCCCATGTCAATATATCGGGTTCTCAGGAGATCGTGCGCTTCCTGGTGGAGGCTGGAAACGACCCAGATAGCATGGCCGGTTTGGGTGCCACGGCGCTTCACATCGCGGCGGAGCGAGGTCACGGGGCCCTGGTGCGCTACCTGTTGGACGTGGGAGCCAGCGTTCAGAAGCAGAATCTGCGGGGCAAGAGCGCGCTGCACATGGCCGCCCTGAGCGGTCACCTGGAAGTACTTCGTCTCTTACTTGCTGAAGGAGCTAACGGTTAGTGGTGACATGGGTGTATTAAGAACCATGGTAGAACATATTCATCTACCGTTTCTATACCATAGCTACGGTACTACGATCGTCATAGGGTTGGAATGGTTATGCACACGTGTTCAGAGCAGCCATTTTTGGAACGCTTCAGGAGTTGACAAAGATCAGCTGGATCTGCAAGGTTCGACAGCCCTTTTGTTGGCTTCAAAGCAGGGCCATCTTCCAGTCGTGACTTTCTTATTGCATGCCTTGGCAGACCCTGACAGATGTCGTCCTGGTGGTACGAGCCCTTTACATGAGGCGGCTTTCGCAGGGCATTGGCAGGTGGTGGCTGCATTACTGCAGTTTTGCCAGCAGTTCGATCCAGTGGACGACCATCAGACCCCTGATTTTGCTTAGAGTATGGTTTTATTAATCCTGTCCTACTTGGTTAGTAAGTGGGTTAGTTCACCCCAGTTATAAGTGGATTAACCCTATTTATCCCATGTAAATCACTGGGGTTATAACCCACTTACGATTCGTGGGATGAGCCACCAAGTACCCTGTCATATTTAGGACACACATTTTGGGACTCGAGTTGAATCTGATACTTTCGACCTGACCGCCTCCATCCGCAAGGGCTCTGCCCTTGTATCTGGCTGCCGAGAATGGTCATGCCAAAGTGGTTCGCTGCTTGTTACAAGCGAAAGCCGACAAGGACAGTGATTTTAACCTGGGAAAATCTTCACCTGGAAACCATGGTCGTCTTCAGCCCTTTGACCATTTGGAAGAAAACTGCTGGTGAACTGCGTGAGGCATGTTTAGGAAGAAGCGGGGTTCGGTGTATTTCCAACTTGTGACATCATGGAACCCATTCTTGCACCAGGAAGGGTGTCATTCGCCACCTCACTGGTTTTTGATAGCTGGGATTGCTATGTAATGCTATCTGTACGTAGACATATATATATATATATATATTATATATATACTGTATATATATATATACATCAGCATCATCTTTTTTTTCGTTCTTGGGGTGAGGAGCACAGCGTGCACTCCGTGAGCCCGCTGCATGCTGCTGCACGGCATGGCCACTTGGAGGTTGCTGACGACTGTGGGATGATGGCTTTAGAGTATGGGAAATCAGAAAATCCGGGAAGATGGAAGATAATTGATTTGCTAATGATGGAAGAAATTTAGATGGAACATCTAGATAATTGATTCCTATCATGAAAAAATTGATTTTCATCTAAAATCATCTAATGATGGAAAATAATGGAAGAAATTTAGATGGGAATAATTTATCTTCAAAATTATGGAAGATGATTGATTTGCTAATCCGAAAATTATGGGAACTTGCTAATTGATTTAATTGATTTGTTCTTCCATCTTTTTGAAGCGATGAAATTTTAACTTGGAGTTGAACTATGGCCGTAGTTGGTGGTTTATTATGACCATTTGTCACTAATTAGTCGTACGTTGAAAAGTATTTTGGGGGTGCAGTTGAGGTTGTAGATAGGTATATAACCATACTTCTAGTTTTCTTTTTACAGTCCCAATGAAAAAACGATTTCATAGATAACATGATGTAACTGAGGTATATAACCATTATGTAACCATTATATAACCATTATATAATAACCGTAATATAACCATTATATAACCGTAATATATCTCCACAGTTGTAGCATTTTTTTCACAGTCCCCCGGCGTCGGCAGGTGCTGATACTCTTGTTGGAGGCCAAGGCTGACTGCGACAAGGTGCGAGTGGTCACAAAACAGTCTACTCAGAATGCCCTGGATACATACATATCTATATACTGTGAAACCAGCCTCCTGGCCTATTACACTATATATATAATAATATTATATATATTATATTATATATATAGATGTAGATATTGATATAGATAGATGGATGGATGGATGGATGGATAGATAGATATATAGATAGATGTATAGATATGTGTACATACAAAAGTCAAAATATACCTAAACCATTGAAGGAAACGCATCTTCATTCAGGACCGTGGCCAAGACACCAATGCTTCACCAGTTGAGACGCTGTCAGGTCAGCGTGGAAGGCAGCCGAGCCCTTCATTACGCCGCACGCTACGGCCATGCCGAGCTTCTGCGTTGCCTCATGGAGGCTGCGCAAGAGAAATTCCGTTTGGTCTCGATTTCTGCTGTGTGAGGAACTTATTGGAACTCATTGCGACCGATTGATTGTGAATGTGAGTGATTCTGACTCATCGTGACTCGCTCTGACCCATTGTAACTCATTGTGAGTCAGTGTGACTCATCGTGAATCGTTGTGGCTCATTGTGCCTCATTGTGACCTGTTTTTTTTACATATTCTACATTGGCTACATTGAACACTCAACCTCAATGGGATCAATAGGATTGGGTCTGGAATTATATATGAAATATCCAGGATTTCACCTGAATAGATAGATATGTATGTATATATATATATGTATATATATATATATATTGAACAATTAAAAATCCCTCAAAATAGGATTTTCCGAGATTTCCATGATATTCCCATGGTATTTCCATGATCTTCACATGGCCCAGGCTGGGGCGGAGCTGAATGCCGTGGACGGGAACTCACGCAGCGCCTTGTACTTGGCTGCGGAGATGGGACATGTCCAGGTGGTTCAGCGGCTCCTGGAGGCGGACCGACCGGAAAACCCATTGGGAAACCCATGGAAATACCATGGAAATACCATGTGAATGTCATGTGAATGTCATGTGAATTGAATTCCGAAACGCCATCAGATGACGTCCCTGGCCTTGAATAAAAACCGCCCGTCCCCGAGTCCGGTGAATCATTTGGATGGGATCAGGTTGGAATGGGAATATCATGGGGAATGATGTATAGTGTTTATTCTTTTTTTCCTGGATTTGATGTTTGTTTGTCTTAGAGATGTATATTGTTTTTTTTTTGGCAATGCCGCGTGTATTCTTGACTTCGAAAGGGCTGTACTAGAACTTAGCAGTCTTTTGCTGGATGTTTGATGTTTCACACGTACGAAAAAGTTTTCAAAACGAAGACGTAGCTAAGTAGCTAAGTAGCTAAGTAGCTAAGTAGCTAAGTAGCTAAGTAGTGGTTGAGTAATTTCTACAGGTTTTGCTCATACCAAAAGAGACTAAAGAAACAAACCGGTCACTACCCCATTGAATCAGGCTCGTGCCCGAGTCCACCAAGCAGATCGCCGTGGAGAAACTGGGAACAAATGCCAGAGGGTCAAGACGTCTTGTAAAACGAACAATTAACACATGTCATGAAAAGTTGTAATATGTTAGAGATTTAAGATAGATATTTGAGATATCCCATTTTCTCATTGAATTACTAAGAATTAGGCTTGAGAGGTCATGTGTCTGGCCTGGATTTTTTGGTATGTCAACCAGATGACCATTCGGAAAATCCGTGGTGTTTTTCCATGGTTTTTCCACATTGGTTCACAACGGGTGTCCTCCAGCTCTCGAGGAAAGTCCGTTGCATGCAGCTGCTGCCAGTGGTTCGGTGGAGGTGGTTCAACTTCTGATGTCTGCGGGTGCAGAGAAAGATCACGTCGGGCAACAAGGATCGGTCCCATTACACATAGCTTCCTTGTTTCTTGGCTATTCCTTAAAAGCCGTATTTTGATGTATTTTGGATCGGGTGCTAGAATTGAGAATTGGTACTTTCAACTGTACATCCTAATTTCGCTTGGTTTATCATAAGCCCAGAATAGTAAAATTGTCTGGGTTTACCACGATTCTTGAAGTCTACTTTCCATGAACTTTAGTGTGCAGCTTTCACCACCGAGGAACGGGCATTTGGATGTGGTACGTGCCCTGGTAGAGGCAGGGGCTGACAAGAACAAGGCGGGGCGAGGGTCAGAACGTGCCATGAGGAGTTGCGATGGTGAGCGCGTACCTTACCCGAAATGGCTTTGGCACCTGACAATGCAAAGCAATGCAAAAGAACAAAAATTGGTGGTCTCGGCGTGGAACCTCATTTCTCCATGAGAATGGCCATAAATTCGGAGTTAAATCAGTTTAATCCTCTATATTCCAACACACCCAAGAATGAGGCCTACACACATACATACATACATGTATGTATATGTATATTATATATATATATTTACACACAACATATATATATATGTATATATATAGACATATATGTATATATATAGACATATATGTATATATATACACACTATATATATATAGATAATATATATATATATATTATAGAAATACACATACATACATGTACCCCATTGTATTTCCACTGGATCAATATTGCCGTCAGGCCGATTATCTGGGTGCAGCTCCCCTACATCTAGCTGCTGAACAAGGATGTCCACCTGTGGTGCAGTACTTGTTGGAAGTCACTGGGGCAGAAACAAATCATCGGTGAAACCGGTGCCAGGTGATGATTTCGGGAAGTTCATGGTTGGTTCGTTCCTGAAAATTGGGGAGATATTGATTGGTTGACCATATAACAATAGGACTTGGGCAGGGTTTAACCATCAACAATAGGGATTATAATAGGGAGAGCAGGGACAGCTATCCGGTAGTGAATGGAGGGAGCGCTGAATGGAAGCTATGATTGTATCCACCTTCCCTCTTACAAAATGGGGAGCCTGCCAATTATATGTATATATATATACATGTAATACGTGTGCTATGCCCCAAAGTCTTTCGGGATAATTGTCGGAACCCTTATTTTTGGCTGTGGGGCGTAGTGCAGGTGCTGCGCGTAACAATTGTAGCATTGTAGCATTAATGATACTGATGAGAATCATGATGCTAATAATTAATGATACTAATAGTGATACTAGTAATGATAGTAATGACACTAACAATGAATGTAATGAACATAATGATAATAATAATGACAATAATAATTATGATAATGACAATAATGTTAATAATGATGGTAATGATTATAATGATAATAATGCTAATAACGACAATAATGATAACAATGATAATAATGATAATAGTAATAATGATACTGATAACAATACTGACGATAATGACAATATTGATAATAGTGATAATGACAATAATACGAATGATAACAATGACAGTGATAATACTGATAATAAAGATAATGCCTGATAATACTGATATTGCTGATGGTGCTGATAAGAATGACAATAATGGTGATAATGATAATATCAATGACAAACATAGCGATAGTACTAATGACGATAATAATGACAATTATAATATTAACACACACACACATATATATATACACCGTTATACGCATATAAACAATAATAATAGTGACAACACTAATGATAAGGATAGTAGTACAAACACACACACATGTACATATATGTGTATATATAGATAATATTGTAACCACCCAAAGAGATAAACACACAACTCACTAGCACTTCGGCAACATTTCACCGTCTTTTTTTTGAGCCAAGTGGGTCATTTTTTCGATCGCTCCAAAGGTCAATGCTGACCAGGATCAGCCAGACGGTCTGGGGATGGTACCACTACGCTCGGCTGCTCTGAGGCTTCGCCGAATCACGAGTAGTGAATTGGGTAGCCCCAAATTCATGGTGGATGAATCAGGGTTTCTTTATGTACCCTCTGGTAATTTAACATAACTACGGAAAGATCGGAAAGATCCACCATTTTCAATGGGAAAATCCACTATAAATGGTGATTTTCAATAGCTATGTCAAATTACCAGAGGGTAAACCCAATGAATAGATATGAATAGTCAGGTTATGAATCCTGGGTTGACATTATCATTTTTTGGCAAAGTGTGGAGTGAATGTGGATGATGCCCTCGCCCTCGCTGTGTGCTGAAGGTCTATGTCCATACCATGTATTGGATTCCATACCTCATGGATTCCAGCAATTGTTGCAGCTTAAGCGGACCTAGTGAAACATCACTGCATCACTGCATCACTTTTTGGCATAGCACTGCAGGCTGTACATGATTGCTCAAACCACCCATTTGGATTGATCATAATAAGACTGAATAAAGACTGAATAAACAACTTTGTCTGAAAATATGGCCAGTTGCGTTAAATCCAGTTGTTGATCATCATTTTACCCCTATGGCCATGTTTGGAGGAACCCTTCCGGCAGTGTTTCAGGGCACGGTAGCACCAAGGAATGGGCAGCTGGAGACGGTTCTCTGTTTCCTGGAGTCGGAGGATGAGGGCACGGAAATGTCCCGAAAATGATGAAACCATGGGAAAGCTGGAAACTTTTTTTTTCCATCCTGGAAATACTTTTCTATCTTGATTTGGGTTATATATAATGGGATATACTATGGGATAATGGGTTATATATAATGGGATATTGATTGGATATAAAACGATATAAAACCAAGAATGTGATTTGGGTGTGTCTGAAAATAGGCGGGTGACCACCAAGTCCTTGGAAATTAGGGAAGACGATGAGAAACCGGTGGCCCAGTGGGGACACCACTATGACATAGCGACTTTTTCAGCGAGACTGTGGAGTTCACCCACAGCGAAACTGTACATAGCGCTGCAGCACAGTTGTCAGCGAGGCAACAGTTGCCGTGAATCCGTGCCCTCCGGCAGAGTAGTGGAAAGATGCGCTCCTTCAATAAAGGACCCCAACTACAAGTGGAGGATTTTATCATATTTTATCCCATTGAATTTTTCGATAACCTCAGAGGGGGTCAAACAACGGGATTTCATGACTGGGACGAATTGCCAGGCCCAGCAGAAATTCTTGTGGATCGTCAAATAGCATATGTAACACTGTATTCCTGTAGGATGATGTAATAAATATGGGTAAACTTCCTCTGGCATTGGCTTTAGCACATGATATACTAATGTTGGTGATAAACACATACATACACACATATATATATATTCCTAGTTGGATGTGCATCCCACTTAGGATCTGTAGTTTATATTCCGTACATAACCCATTTCATCCTCTATACCTACCTACCTACCTATCTATCCATCTATCTATCCATCTATCTATCCATCTATCTATCTATCTATCTATCTTTATTACTTTCTTTTCTTTCTTTCTTTCTTTCTTTCTTATCTTTCTTATCTTTCTTATCTTTCTTGTCTATCTTGTCTATCTTATCTATCTTATCTATCTTATGTATCTTATCTATCTTATGTATCTTATCTATCTTATGTATCTTATCTATCTTATCTATCTTATCTACCTTATCTATCTTATCTATCTTATCTATCTTATCTATCTTATCTATCTTATCTATCTTATCTATCCTCTCTATCCTATCTATCCTCTCTATCCTATCTATCCTATCTATCCTATCTATCCTATCTATCCTATCTATCCTATCTACTATCTATCCTACTATCTATCCTACTATCTATCCTACTATCTATCCTACTATCTATCCTACTATCTATCCTACTATCCATCCTACTATCCATCCTACTATCCATCCTACTATCCATCCTACTATCCATCCTACTATCCATCCTACCATCCATCCTACCATCCATCCTACTATCCATCCTACTATCCATCCTACCATCCATCCTACTATCCATCCTACTATCCATCCTACTATCCATCCTACTATCGATCCTACTATCGACCCTACTATCGACCCTACTATCGATCCTACTATCGATCCTACTATCGATCCTACTATCGATCCTACTATCGATCCTACTATCGATCCTACTATCGATCCTACTATCGATCCTACCATCTATATCCATCTATCTATCCATCTATCTATCTATCCATCCATCCATCCATCCATCTATATTATATGTATATTATATGTATATTATATGTATATTATATGTATATTATATGTATATTATATGTATATTATATATGTATGTATATATATATATATCTATATATTAATTAGGGGATATTCCATATATAACTGGGGGTGTAAGCCATCTACTAGGTGGGACCCTGCTTTCGGAGGTGATCACAATGTCTCCTGCGCCCATGAAGTCCGGAAGGACCGCCAGGGCAAGGTGCGGCACTACGTCCTGCTGCGTGCTTTGTCATAAAACCGCTGTGGGAAGCAGCACTTCAGCTGCCCGAGGATCATCCGACTCGCAACGGTTACTGGGCAACCCAATTTTGAATGGTAATCAACCATTGTTGCATAAGCCATTGGTTGGTAACCCAGCTGTAACATCAATGGGGACGTACCAACTAGGCAGCTGTGAAGCCCAGCTCTCAGGTGCTCGTATGGAGGTGCTCCAAAATACTGAGCTGCTGCTGTCCTGCAGCTCCGTGGCCGGAGGGATGCCATCTGTGGCGCTGGAGGTCGCGGTTTGAAACGGAACTGGTGGCTCATGATGAAGGTGATTTGACAGTGCAACCATAAGTGGCTTAACTATGGTTTATGGTAGATATAACTATAGTGAATGGATCTTGATGGGGTTTAGAAGCCAACAAACATCACTGGGGGGCACCATCCTGTTGTCTAAGTCTGTCGGCAGAGGCGTGCGGAGCGCGGCCGCCAAAGCCCTACATGAGCGAACCATTTGCGCCTTGGCAGATCAACGGCCCTCACCGAATCTATGGAGTGCAGCATGAGCCAAGGATTTCGTGGATGGGGTCTTACCTTACAGCACCGGCTTGAAGGTGAAGTATTCCAAGCTGCATGGCAATGGGGTTTATGCCCAGAAGGCCTTCAAAGAAGGCGAGATGGTGGAGTTTGCCCCCAGTGTTTTGCTGATGAACACTGAGATGCTTGGCATGGCTTACAGGCTTTGACCCAACAGATTTCAGACATCATCCCATATCATTCCTCCAGGATTGGCTGAATCATCCCCAAGTGGCCAAGCGACGCCCAGGATGGGCGGCTTGTTAGCGGATTACCGCTACTCTGCTGAGAGCCTGCGGGAAGGGCTCTTTCGAAGCTTGGTAGATGACATGCCTTGGAAAAGCATGGGAGAATCTGGATGAAAATGAGGGATACATTTAAATTTGTGGACAGGATGGTGAATATGCATTTTAACCATGCAATTTTAATATACTAGATCCAGTTTTACATGCAAAAAATACTGTATGTGTATGTATGTATATACACACATAATTCTAAATACACAATACACATGTACATGAGACCACAAAAGCAGCAAGGAGTGGTGCTTGGTTGCGGCAGCATCTACAACCATTCAGCCGTACCCAACCTGGGATACCGCCGTGTGCGAGTTGATGGAACGAGCGAGGCAGTTCAGGGGCTCAGTGTGTCTTGGCGCAGCTATAGCAGCGAAAGGCAATGACGAATCTAAATATATAGCTGAATATAGCATAAAATGTGTCTATAGCATCTATAACATCTAAATATTATATGCCACATTATTGACACTATGGCATGGAATTCTCATATTTGTCATAATGCACCCAGTGTCATTCACACAAGGAATTTCTCTAGCCATGCTGCTTCCGTACTTCATGCAGCTGCTACACTGCTACACATCGCTGAAGGTGTGCTACTACGCGAAGCGCGACATTGCCGCGGGTGAAGAGATGTTGTTTCTCAGTTAGGCTTAGTTCTCCTCGCCATGTTAGGCTTGGCTTGGAGGATTTCATGGTGAAACTTCCAAATACCATCCATATGGATTGATGGTTGACCATAAACCAGCCATAGAAACAGGGTCCAATTTAAGGGGTATGGTGGATCCAACATTGTTCCCAACATGGTGGATCCTATTACCTTCTGGTTATGACTAACAGTTCGCCATGGAAGCCATGGCCCATAGAAATAGATGGTTTACCTATATAGCTATAAAATGGGTGGATTTTCCATGGCTATGTTAAATAACCAGATGGTAAATAGTATGCTAATTATATATATACACATGTAATACGTGTGCTATGCCCCAAAGTCTTTCCGGATAATTGTTGGAACCCTTGTTTTCTATACCAATCCTTGTTCGTTTCCAGACTCCGAGGATCTCTTACGGCAAGACTTGGTGGAGCTCTCGTGGAATCCACGATGCCACCGCAGCAGCCCAGCTGCTACTGCCGTCGTCTTCATCACTGAGTCCCAGTGAAGGGTCCGATATTTGGTGCTGAACAGATTTGTTGTTCCCTTTATTGAGCTGAAGATGTAAACATTGGGATAGTCTCTAGGATTCTTTAGCATCGAACTGGAATATTTGAAAGGACAACGGTCCGAACAGTTCATACTTCCATTGGTCCATACTGAACATGCTGACTTCATCTGACTTCATCTGACTTCCATGACTTCCATGACTTCCAATCTTCAATTTCCAGTTCGGGTACCTTGAAACGGGTACCGCCAGCGGGTACCGGAGCGCGCGCCGGAGACGACTCACCGGAGGATCCACTGGATTCGGTTCGACAAACGGTCCCGTGTGGACCGGTCTCGTGAGGGAAAAAAACCAATGAAGAAATTGAAAGACTAGTGATATATAAATATAAATATATATATAGATGGATATAGATGATCTGAATTTTCGATTGCCCTATATCCATCTATATCCTTGATATGAAGCTCTAGTTACACGCTGGTGATGGATTTTGCTGCGTTGCTGGACAGTCTACTTGGCGATCGACTGTGGAATTTGTATGAATTTGTGGGGCACCATCTACTGCGTCAAGTGGTGGATTTGAAGTTAATCACTTGGAAATGGAGATTCTCATGCTTCAAACATTTGCCATTGCCATCCATTGCCACATCTGCCATGGTGCCATGGTACCGCAGGATGCTTTGATCGATGTATTGCAGGCGCGGCTGAGGAAGTCTGGAGCTGTTTCGGCGCAGCTGGAGGTTTTTGATACAACGCAGCCATTGGCTCAAGACATGTTGCATTTCTCCTGGGAAGCTGCCAAAAACATGATCAAAACATGCCAAGTTGCCGGTTGTCTTCATGTTCTATAATTAACATTCGAATCAACATTAATTCGCGAAATATTCACATTCATTAACCCATATTAACCCCAAACATGAGTTTTGTCTCGTTTTTTTTTCATGGAAAGTTCGACTGTCCTCAGTTTTTCTTCAGATCTTCGACGGAGCCATGGGACCTTCGCGATGCCGACGCCATGGCGTGGCGCTGGTCGTGGCTGTCCAAGTTATGGCAGGTTGGGATCACCGAGATCAGTTGGATCACGAGGATACGGAGGATCCAAACTGTTATATTTAAAATATGTATATATATATATATTCAAAAAATATATATATATTTAAAATATGTATACATATATATATATATATATTAATATACCTATCTATATGCCTGATCTCATGAGATCGTGGTCAGCATAATCAGATTCATCAGCATAGTGCATTTAACTTAAGGAGCTGAGTCAATACGGCAGGCGCCAGCTGCTTCTTGGGGAAGTCCGCCGTTCCCAGCAGGACAGGTGCAGTGCAGTGCAGGGGAGAAACTTCAAGACACGGCACCCATTTCCGCAGCTTCAAGGAAGATATGTAAAGGACTGAGTTTATATGGGTGAAATTAGATTGTCGCGTGTTTTGATTGGAGTTCTTAGGAATCACCTTATGGGGATGGCACTATGGTTCAATGCAAGTTTGCGGTAACCCGGGAAGCTCCCTGCGAACCTGATCCAGGAGTCTAACCCCCCAGAGACCGAGCCCTCACTTTGCCCCGACGCGAGGCTGGGTCACTGGGTTTTCCCCAGATTTCTACAGCAAGATCGCTGAAAGATCATGAAACTTCAGCCGCTTGGGCACCGACCTATCCCCCCTATTAGGGCCGCGCCAGCAATGACACCTCTGGGCCAAAAAGGTCAACCCAGGATAAATCAACCCCCAGTTTATTCATCAGGTGAGCCATTAAAAATACCCTGGTTGATTGGTTACTATAGGGACTTCTACTACCTCATTTACTGGGGATTATGATAACCGTAGGGGAACTTATCAGCCAACCACTGACAACTCCCATTGGCATCCCCAGAGTCCGACTGGCAGGTCGCCTTGCTCGCTCGGTCGCAGAGAGAACGGAGGCTGCCAAGGGGAAGGATCAATACTTGGCATGTAGTAAGTGGATTGTGACCCAAAACTGGGAATATTCCATATACATACATATGTATATAGATGTATATATATATACATCTATACATATGTATATATATATATATATGTACATATGTATGTGTATGTATATATATATATATCTAACTAGGGGTATACTGGGGTATTTAACATGATTATCCACTTACGAGCCGTGGGATGATCCCAAGTAGCATTCAACACTTCAACGAGGGACCACAATGGACCAGAGTTTTGAATTTGCCATAAAGCCATGGCTGGCAATTATCGTGATACGGCATGTATGTATATATATATTTATAAGGTTTATCTCCCTACTTAAAGTTAAAGAGTTACTGTTTGAGGAAATCCCTAATATATATATATATATTCACACTGTTACATAGGTACATATCTCAGCACATTGGTCAACACCTTTCAACATGATCATTCGGTAGCACACGAGCAATGTTTTCAGGCGATACATCATATGTGACAGCCAAATTCCCAGCCATTTTTTGGTGCTTGGTCCTTGTCTGCTGAGATACACATTTAACTAGGGTGCCAGGTAAAAGGAAGGACACGGAAGGCTGTGATGGGCACAGCCCATTTGGGGCATCAAAATCAACAGATGTTTTTTTTCCATTGAGAAGCCATCTTCCTCTTTTCCCACGACGCCAGAGTTTTTGTCTGGCCTCTGGTCATCAAACATGGCTGGCGCTGGAAAATCCTGAAAAGCTGGTTCGATGATTTTTCCATCTATAGAAACCCGGATTTTAGGTGCCGAACGTTTTTGAAACCCGGAAATTATGGAGGAAACACCAGGTAACATCCTGGAAAAACAACTTACCAACAAGGGATTTCCCCGCCATGTTTGATGACCCCTCCGGCGTACTGGAGGCCAAAGATCCGACTGCCGCGCTGGCGCTGGTGGGCGCTTTCGTAGGGCCCTTTGTGGATGCCATCCACAATCAAGCTCTTCTCAGCTCCTTGGTTTGGATGGTCAAAACCTATGAAGATGTGCCTCTGATGACTGGGGGAATCAAAATCCAACCAGCTATGACTTGAGGTACCGTTTGGGTCCCAGGGTTTTGACAAAAATAGCCATATATGGACATATACTATCATATACACATTGAACATTTTTTTGGTTTTCTACGATTTTCTTGTGGAGTCGAGGAAAGCTTTGGAATCGAAGGCCCCAAAAGGTTGACGCACATCTCATGCACTGAAGTATCAATAAGCGAGGCTATGATGTGCTGCCGGTGACTTTGAATTTGGGCCTCGGTTTTGCCAAGACTTCCTTGCTGGTGCCGCCCTTACTGGCACTTGCCTATGCTCTGCTTGGGTCATTGCTGCCTCGACTGCTGGAGGCCATTGGTGGCACTGAAGCTGTTGGGAGGTTGCCATTGCTGCGGCCGCAGCCAGTGCTGCGAGCAGTTCTGGCGGTGGCGTCCACCTGTTTCATCATCAAAATCAGTGAGCTGTTGGTGACCAGCGATGGTCCATCAGCCCTGCTGCTACTGAGCCTGTTGGCCCTTTTCCAATGGGCAGCTTTGGATGGCCGAAGGTCGTCGCTGACCTTGGCGTTGCTGGCAGGTCTGCTTGGACCCTTGGCTGAGCTGCCACTGATTTCACTGGGTGCCTGGCACTACACACAGCCGGACTACTGGCCCTTGACGTGGCTAGGCCTTGGGCCTGGCACCTGGGCAGCGCTGTCCATGGTCACCGGGCCTTGTTACTTTGCGGTGACCACCGATGCCATCGCCCTGGGGCGGCTGTTTGCAGGGAAACTCTGATCGAACTGGAGATCCGAGAGATGCGAGAGATCCGAGACCGAGTTCACATCAGAAAACACCAAGGACACCAAGGATGTTAGGAGTGCCAGGTGGATCCGAAGTCATGTCATTAGCAGATGCTTTACGAGACATTCTCTGGACTCTTGGAGACTTGCTCGGTGCCGAAGTGAAGAAGTGGCCATGAACGACCTACCTTCCCTCAACGAGCGGACGACTTGGCTCCAAAAACCGCGTGGCGGTTTCTCAACACACACTGTGTGAAACGTATTTCTTTGTTGATTCCAAGTTCCAAATCTTTCAACTCACAGAAATCTGGAGTCTGGATCCAATCATCACAGCGTGTTGAGCGGCTTGCCAGGTGCGTGTGTCCCGAAAGAATGCACGGAGACTCTTTCGTCAGCTAGTGCCTTTGGCAGAAGTTCTGGGTGGAGGACATCACATGGGAAACCCTCTCTCCCTCCCTCTCTCTCTCTCTCTCCCTTTCCCTTTCCCTCTCTCTCGCTCTCTCTCTCTCTCTGTGTCTCTTTCTCTGTCTCTTTCTCTTTCGCTTATGCTTTCGCTTTGTCTTTCGCTTTCTTTTTTTTTCTCTCTCTCTCTCTCTCTGCTGCTTCCATTTGTCCCAAGCAGTCTTGTAAACATGGGTAACCTCCACTTAATCAGCCACATGGCTTGCTATAATTCACCCAACAAAAACACCTCAACCATCAGTAGCAACTTGTTTTTCAAGCCGGATAGGGCACATCTCTTTGGCTTTAGCTTTCCGGTGTGGTTAAATATCTGAGAACTGTTAAACATCATCCCTAAATCAGATATTTTTTGGGGTGGCTGGTACTCAACGGCCTGAGGCTTCCACGCCGTGTTCACAAAGAGCGGCAATAGGAGCGAAACGGAGCAGGATGGTCATCATCCCCACATGGTTTTCATAGGGGTTATATATGTGCGTGTATATATAATATAATATAATATAATATAATATAATATAATATAATATAATATAATATAATATAATATAATATAATATAATATAATATAATATAATATAATATATAATATAATATATATAATATATATATATATAATATATATAATGATGGTGTTATCACAGTGGTCATCAATAGACAAGTAATTCATCAATAAACCAATCTATAATATGTGTATCACATATGGTATACATAGATTCACATCCGTTCATGTTAAATCAAAACACCAGCCATAGGAAGTGTCGGAACAACCGCACAACTCACGCAGCTCCTGGGCAAGTCGTTGGGTCTCTCAGCTTTTCGGTCCCGTGGACGCAACAAAAATAACTGAACACATCCCAGAAACATGGGTTAAATATGGATTTATATATGGCTAAATATGGTTAAAACCCCAATAGCGGTTTATTGTTTTACAACTAAACATATTACATTAAAGATTGGTCATCTCCAGTAGTTTATGGTTGTTTTGGTTATCCCAGAGAACATGTCTTCCGCAAGGCCAGATGAGAGCCATGAGAGCCATGGAGCGATTTCTCCTCCCAGGTGCACGGAGAACTGGGAGTCAAAAATGTACAAAGGATTCAAAGGATATTATATATAGTTACTATGGTAAACTAACATAACTATGAAAAATCACAATTTTTATTGGGAAAACTCACTATAGATGGCCATTTTCAATAGCTATGTTAAATTACCAGAGGATAGTTACTATAGTTATATAATATAGCTAATATGCATATTTTCAAAGAATTATGATGATGACTAGCAATTGTGACTACTATTCTGAGTACTATTGTTACAAGTATGTATACTAAGACACTACATACATCATATTGAATATATTATATAATATGTATTGATATATATATATATATATCTATATTATACATTATTGAACATATAAAAATATACGTATTGTACACACTGGTACTTACTTCAATCCATCTACACCATGCTCAGTACGGTGTCCAGCTCTGTCCTCAGCAGGCAGACTCCGCAGACTGCCCAAACTGCACGCAGTCAGCCGGCGAAAGGTGTGGCTACAGCTGGTGATGTTTTGTAAAAACAATCCGAATATCAAAGATGATAAGCTGGGAAACCCCATGAAACATATGAATATGATTTTCGGAGCTCCAGAGTTTGTGCCCGCATGTTTTTTTGGTTTGAACATAGGGGAGATCCTTTGATGAACGAATCATTTTAGCTCATGATGTTTAACAGTTATCATCATTTTTTAAACATTTTAGCTCACGTCTATTTTACCCTCTGGTAATTTAACATAACTATGGGAAATCACCATCTTTAATAGGTAAATCAACTATTTCTATGGGCCATTTTCAATAGCTATGTTAAATTACCAGAGGGTACCTCATTTTGAACACCAATGATTTTTCAGAGCCAGGTCTGAATCGAAGCCAGTCGGAAGGCCGCAACTCGAAAAATCAATGGCTGATGAGGATTTTTTCGATGGCTATCCCA
The DNA here is from genome assembly GCA_947184155.2 of Cladocopium goreaui. Classification (NCBI taxonomy): domain Eukaryota; class Dinophyceae; order Suessiales; family Symbiodiniaceae; genus Cladocopium; species Cladocopium goreaui. Next base: position 1,539,958 of record CAMXCT020001446.1, on the reverse strand, counting down.
GGGGTTGGTACATGTACATCACTTGAAAAAGTATTTGTTTGAAGATGATATATATATATATATATACACAAACAAATCCCCAATAGTTCGGGATGCTTGATTAGGACATTCATATACCAAGCACTCTTTTCTTTCGAATCTCTTTCGCGAAACCAAGCCGAGGAACACGGCCCAAGACAACGCGGCTGGAGGCCGATGTTTGCTTTGAGGACATGGAAATTCCATGTTTTTTTTTTTTGCGAGTCTGTGAGATGGAAATGTGGGTCATCGTCACAACAGGTGGGTGTTGCAAAGAGGTGCAGTCCGCTGGGAGATTCCAAGTCTTTGATCGTCATGAAACTGACCCGGTCAGAACGGAACCAACTCTTTTTGCTGACCAGAAATACTTTGGGCAGATATTCTTACCCACCGTTTGTATTCCAAATGTGTTGAAGTTCAGCCAGATACAATTGGTCGAAGGGAAAATTTGCACGAAACCCTTGCAAAGTGATGGTAAAAAGCCAAAATCACAATGAACCAGCCAGCAAAAAGGGATGACAGAGAGTTCTGAATGCTGCTCGATTGAAATTCATTGGATTCTTCCACATCACCAGCTCTTAGAGTCCACTCATTGGGGCATTGGGGCGCCTTGGGGCCATGCCAGGCCATCCTTGGGCGTGTGCATCTTAGTGAATGACCCAACTGCAACAGATAATACGCTAGTCATTGATCCGCCTGGTTTCCCAGGGTTTTCCATCTTTTTCATCAGTGAATGAAAGACTCTGGAGGAAAAACAGCGATGGTCAAACTCTGGAGTCTCATCTTTATTTTGGGATCTGAAACTTGGCCCCAAAATCTGGTGAATCATCATTTTCCCACAGATGGCGTTCCAAAAAATGGGGCTGTTCCAATGAGGTCCACTTGCAGGAGCAGATGCGACAGCATTGGCAGGGCGGTCTCAGGGAGAAGCGGGAGATCGAGAGCGAAAGCCAGAGCCTCAGGTGGCGTAGCCTTCGTTCCTAAAGCAGAGGAATCTACTGCAGATGTCCTTGGCCACAAGGGATTCCCATATACCAAGTGTTTGTTACAAATGTTACGTAGGGATTCTAAACCCTCCGCGGTTTCAGAACCATGGCCATTTCTGGTTGGAACTGGGTTCCAGATGTTCCAGGAAACCCAACGTCTTGCAGGTCCGGATACCTCGAAAGTGTCATCCAGGAGGTGGATGCGCCTTGATCCATGACGTTGTGGGCAGCATGAAGAGATGATGCAAACAGATCGAACATGGTGAATCAAGATGAACAAATCCACGACCCAGGTGTTTGCTTTGTGCCTTCTCACACCATCATTGCCATACCATACAGGTTCTTCACATCTTTTGGGTGAATCACTTGTGAACCACCAATGCCAGGTCGTCCTTGAAAACTCCTCCACCAGTGCAGTCGTGACCCTGGTACCCCCAAACTTCTGCTCCAAATCTTTCGCATCCCAGAAAGTCCAGACATAGCGCAGTGCATAGTGGCAGTGCATGCTGAGTAGTCTCAAGGATGTGGTGAGAACTTCATAGAACTTCATTCTCCTGCAGTCATTGGCGATCATCCGAGAATATTGGCCAAACTTGGGTGCCCCAAAATTCGAAATGACCCAATCTGTGATCACCTGAGCCGGAAAACATCTTGGCCCGTAGCCGAAAAATCCCCTTTGAAATCCTTCTTTTTTTGCTTGGCGTCATGAATTCCGAAGATGTTTGTCTAGATCTGGTTAAATCCCCAAGTTTGTTGGTTAAATCCCGGTCAAATCCTCTCTGCGGGCGGAGCTTGTCCACCGGTCAAGGCCTTCAAATTCTACGGGCTCTTTGCCACCAGCTGCCGCTTGGACACCTAAAAACTCAATGCTCACAACTCATATCATCCAAATCATCCATGTATGGTGCATATATGGCATATACCCGGCAATATACTCTCCATATATCCATATATCATCCCAGTGAGGAAAACCCAAGTGCTTGGAGTTTTTTTTGCAAAGCCATGAGACGTCCTGGACGGCGCGATGACGTGATGACGAGGCGAATCGGAGGAGCTATGAAGCCGGAGGGCCTGGGGTGATAGTCGACACAGTAGACATATGGGTATGGATCAATACCTATTAATACCATTTTTAGGGGGATGAACATCCATAAATCCCAGCTATTTTGATGTGAACTACAGGGGTACAAGGTTTTGACACACTGCCATATGATAATATGTATATATCTATGATATATCTATAACTAGTACAAAGATGACATGCCGGAGAAAAATCATCCCAGTTGGCTTCTGTGCGAACCGTGGCGAGTCGATGTCAGTTCCCATCATAGGAATAGTCCACATTCTTGGGATTTTGTAAGGGTACCCTCTGGTTATGACTAACAGTTCGCCATGGTTTTTCGATGGCCCTAATCGAAATAGATGGTTTACCTAGCTATAAAATGGGTGGATTTTCCATGGCTATGTTAGTCATAACCAGATGGTATCTGCATATTTTGGGGCTTGAGCAGTTTATGAGGACCCTTACCTTTTGCACTGCTCCAACTGATGTTGGATCGCATACCACAAATCGGTTTGATCCCCATTTTCTGGAGCTAAAGCCTCAAAAATAGCCTCCAGCGTGTTTAAGAATGTTTCACATATTTCACATAGATAAGACCCACAAGAATTGTGTAGATCATTGTATATCATTGTAGATCCTTGTAGATCATTGATCATTGTAGATCATCATATATTGATATTATATGATGTTATATAAATAATAATATAATATTAGTAATAATAATAACAACTATGTATACATATAATATCATATCATTTTTCCTTTTAAGGTTTCCCCATGATTTTTATCCCATCCTTCGAGGTCTGGCGCCGGGACGTGTCACTGAAGTCCCTCTTGGCGTTCGAGGCAGAGGTGCGCAGCTTTGTTCAATGGAAACATGGAGGAAAAACCATAGAAAACATGGAGGAAAAACCATAGAAAAACCATAGAAAACAATAAAAAAAACATAAAAAACTTGGGGTTTTAATTGGAAACCCATAGAAAGAGAGAGGAAGATATGGGAACATCCACCATAAATGGGTGAAAAAAAACAGTGTTTCAACAGAAAAAGTCTGGGAAAACAAAAGACATTATAGATGGAGATTTCTGATGAAGGTTTTGTTCGCGAAAATCATCAACCTCAATAGGGATCAGTAAGCGGTAGAATGTGGTGTTTACCAATAATACACCATCCCGGACCATATTTCCATAGATTTTCTTAAACAGCATCTCCAAATGAGGGGTTTATGGCATTGGGTTTACCACAGTTACCCACCATTGATCAACATTAATCACCATTGACCAGCACTATTAACCCTTAGATGTTCTTAACCATTATAGCAATGGGTTAGTTTCAATACTAAAATGGCCATCCATGACGACTGAATGATTTGGAGGGTGCCCCCATGACTTGGGCTCTCGGCCCTCTGGGCCCAGGTGAAAGCGCGACAGGAATCGTCCACAACGTCTGGGGCGGAAGATGGTGGATGCCATGCTTGGGGCATCCCACGAATCGTAAATGGGTTATACCCCCAGTTATATGTGGAATATCCCCTAATATATATACATACATACATACATACATACATACATACACACATACACATATATATATATGGGTTATAAACCACTTACTAAGTGGCATGCACATCCATGTGGGTTAGACGAATTCCGGGAATCCATTTGCCCCCGGTTGACCACGGCTGGCCATATCCCCCTTTGTTCTCAATCAAATCACCTCTACTTTTGTTCGTTATATCTAGCAAAATGCCCATGCTTGTTTGATCCCCAAATGTCGTTGATGACCCAAATTAACGATTAATGCTACTGAAACGGTTAACCATTAATTGGGGTAATTATGAAGGATAACCATAATTACTGCTATGTATATATATATATATATGGTTAACCATTATTCCCTTCATTGCGGGATAGGGGTTCATACCCATTGCGGGGGCTTTCGATCAGAGATTTGTTCCCTCATTTCCAGCACCAGTCGGACATCGGTCGGACACAAACAAGGATACATCAGGTTGACCATGAAGAGCCAAGAAAATTATCATAAATGGGTTATATAATGTTATAATGTGGTATAATGTGGTATAATGTGGTATAATGTGGTATAATGTGGTATAATGTGGTATATATATAGCATTCATAAGTACCCCGATTGATGGTTATATAACCATTTCAGTACAATTAATCGTTGGTTCGGGGTCATCATTATATAACCAATGGAAATTTCCAAAGTCATGGGGTACCCTGCAATCATCCAGTTGTCATGGATGACCATTTTAGTATCAAAAACCCATGGTTATTGGTTTCATAATTGATGATCAATGGTTTTGACAATGTATGAATAATGGATGAATCATAGGAATTACCCTCTGGTAAACTAACATAACTATGGAAAATCACCATTTTTAATGGGAAAATCCAATATAAATGGTCATTTTCAATAGCAAACTGTTAAATTTCCAGAGGGTACCGCCCTAAACCTGCCACCATGATCTGATGGATGATTCCATGGGGATTCCTAAACCTATCACTGGGGATACCCCGATCGACGTCTGAGCGCGCCATGTCGAAACTAGGTCCAGCGATGATGGCGCCGATGCCCGGGAAGTGCCTGGATCCTCGTGACGTGGCCCAACTTTAGTGATTCGTATGGCATCATTTATATTATATATTTGTATATATATATATACATGTATATATATATATATACATGTATATATATATATAAGTGTACATTGAACTGGCAACGCCGGTTCAGATTTCGCGCTTCACCCGATAAACCCATATCCGTGGAGTCCTTGCACTCCCGGAATGGAAGAGAAGAGAGAGGGTTTGAAAACAGAAGACTTGGAAACGGAAGAGGAAAGATTTGGAATGGAAGAGGGAAGACTTGACACGGATGGCTTGAAAACGGAAAAACTTGACCCTCAAAGATTTATATGTTGGGTGGGCCAACATCCCCATCCCATCTTGCGGTCCGCCGTTTTTTTTCATCGGCGTTTGGAAGCAGAGAGCAATGCGGACAGGCGTGACGCTTCTTTCGGATACCTTCAACAAGAGGGCGACAAAGCTGACGATTCTTGCATGGAACCGCTCTCCAACCTACGTTCAACCACTTATATTCCCAATTATCCCTTGACAAATCACGCTTGCATCAAGCTCATCCAGGAAGCCAAAAGTCTTGCGAAAATCGCCGAAGGCCACCGGCATTTGCTGTCGGAAGCGACGGCTACGCTGTCTTGGTGCACGGTCTTGGGTGCTCCATCAGCCAGCTCACAGAGGGTTTGATTAATCCCTTTGGTGCGAAGGTCGGCACCTTGTATTGGCTGGCAGCGGAGGTGACTTCATTGGAGAAGCGTGCAGGAAGCTTGGTTTGGCGTGTGGGATCCTTCCATATGTCAACACTGAAAAGGCTAGGCAGCCGGACTGCGCCGTTGCTGCCTTAGAGCTTGATTTCGTGGCAGGCGACGCAAATGGCGCAGGCCTTGAATCGTGTTCGGATGACCATCTCCAGACTGCTTTGGGAAACGCTTGGAAGCTGGGGGATTGCCGGCCACTGATCACTCGATTTTGCGCATCTGGGGACTGCATTCACGGTGTTGCTCTAAATTGGAATATTGGAAGTGATTGGAGGAAAGTGCGGCAGGTTTCGTGTCCGGTGAAGGAGGAAGAGTTGAAGCTTCGTCCCAGGGACAGCGATAGCCATGTGGCACCGAAGGTGTTTTTGACGGGCAAAGGCCGCAGATCTGCAGTGGCCAAAGTGTTTCGTGCAGGGAAGCGGCGTCGGAAGTGAAATGAAGAGACACGTCCGGTACGAGCTTATTGGCGCTGGCCACCCGATAAACCGATATCCGTGGAGTCCTTGGACTTCCGGCTTATCAGCTTATCGGCTTATCGGCGCAGGCCGCTTTGAACCAGCCATGCCAGTACGCTGTAAATGAATATATATATATATAATCATATATATATAATTATATATATATATAATTATATATATATATATGCACACACACACACCATATCATATGTTTGTATAGATATATCAATTGTTTTTTGACAATGATTTCCGTTTTTGAATCGATACTTGGATAGATGTATAAACACACATGTTGTTGTCTTATATTAAATCTATATAAAGAACATTCTGTATGCTATATGTAAATAAATAATTAAATAAATATATATATATATATTATATATATATATATTATATATATATATATTATATATATATATATATATTATAAATCAATCTGTTTCATGAGAAAATGGGTGCAATCAGATTCTCCCAGGCGATCGTCAAAGTTGCCATCCTCCGACTCACCACCTTCCTCCCTGAGGCGGGTCGCCAGGGCATCAGAATCTGGCAGCGATAATTTATCTTATTTGATTTGTATTGATTTATCATCATCATTTTGTTGGAAATGATCGTTTTGTTCCATTTTATACTTGAATAGATAATTTATATTTGGATAGCCCCGTTATTGTGTTTCATTTTGTTGGAATTCCCGTTTCGGCCATCAGAAACTTGGGTCGGGGATTCAGTATCCCCTTGAGGCATCCTGTGCCTCACCATATGAGTTTGAAGGAACACAAAAAAATCACATTAAAAAAAAACACAGTTTTTTCTTTTTGTTTCATATCTGTTGAATTTAATTGTTCAATGTTTTTTGGCAGATTCTTTGGTATTTTCTGCAACTTTCATATCGACTTGCGAATGACAATTGTGGGTCCCAAATCTTTCTCACCACTTCATGGCATGGTTGGTGGGATCCAAAATGACCAAACAACAAGATTTCAGGTGTTTTTTGTGAAATATGGCTTACGGTATTCATAAGGTCCAGATTGGATTGCTCATCGTTACATTTTTTAAATAGATAATTTTTCTGAAGCATCTTGAAACATCATTGATAACTATAACTATGATTGATGTATTCATATATATATATACACATACGCTGCACACATATCAGTGGTGTCAATCCTACCTCGCAAAAAAATCAGCTTGTCCAGTCGACTTGTCCAGCTTGTGGCTGGCATCATGATTCTTTTTGGCAGACATCACTCCTAGGTCAAAACAACATGGAACAACATTTACTATCATTTTCCTTGTATTTTCTTTCATTGTTTATATTATCTTACATATCTTATTACATATCTCTATATATAGATATATCTTGTATGATCTTATATTTTATATGTCCTTCGATGATAAAAAACAATTACACAATTTTATTATTTATTATATACATTTTCCTACATTATCTTACATATCTTATATATTATGCATGATCTTATATTATTTTTATCTGCTCTTCTATGATAAACAGTTAAACCATACTATTTCCCGGCCATTTTCATTTTCGGTACTTGTTGATTGGGTACCTTAGGTGCCATTGATATAATGGGATATGATGGGAATATCATGGGATAATCTGGGATAATATGTCTCGACGCACTGAACTATTGCTGAATTCGTTTTTTTACCCAGGTAGTTTTCAGTTCCAGTTACTGGTTTTTGCTGAGTTAAAATATAAACACATGTGCCACAAAACCTTCCAGTTTCAATTTGGGACACATTCGTGCTTTGCAATGGCACACGTCATTGGAGCAGTTTGCTACATCATTGAACTGCAGTAACTCCGATCTGGCGCCACTTTGCGTGTGAAAAACGCATCAAAACACCAAAAGGGGGGGTAGTACTTCGTACATCTTAGTACCATACGTCGCCAGGTTGCGGCGCTCCTCCGAGGAGGAACGACTGGATCCTGAGCTGAGATTTCCTAAGTCATGGGGGTACCCCGCTGGATGGTTAAACAAAAAATCTGAAAATAGAATGAGTGATCTGGGGAGAAAATTTTAGGATTTTCCCCATCTTTCTGACATATTTCTGGGTGAAGTTGTAACCTGGCGTCGTGACGTTTCGTTGGAACGATGGGAGTTTGGGATGATGATTCCCAACATGACAACCATGAACGTGTCTAGGTGGGTTGAAACCATGAGTCATCACCGAGCAGAAAATGTGTCAAGTACGCTTGATGATCAAACCTGTGCGATCTGATTAGGTTTATGATCGATGATTATGTTTATGATCGATGATTATGTTTATGATCGATGATTATGATTATGACTATTAATATTATGATGATGACGATTGATGATTGATGGTTGATGATTGATGATTGATGATATTGATGATTTTGATGACTGATTATTGATTGATTATGGATGATTGATGATGGGTCATCAACAGATATATAGTGCAACTCCAATGAAATGGTCATGTTTCCAAGGAAGCTCTTCCAGCACGCTTGGCAGAGGCTATGGAGGCGGAAGAAGAGCACGTTGTCGCTCGTACTCGCCGCGGTGATTGGGTGATGTCAATGGGAATTCCAGGATCCTAAAATGGAGGTACTGTACCATATAAGGCCATATTTTGCTGGGATATTCCCTTACATAGGCCTTATATATGCCTTATATATGGTAGGTACCTCCAATTTAGGTTCCTGACATGGCCAGTGATGATGTCGCAGCCATTTTTTTCAAAGGTAGAGAGTTAGGGTTGACTGAAGCCTCAACCCACACTGCAACGCGGCCACCTGTGCCGTGGAATTTTTCAGCCGCAGATTTGCTGTGGCCATGCCCGCCATGCCCTGCTGTTTTAGCTTCTTCCGGTGCCGCTTCCCGGATGACCTCGATGAGAGGGGAACATTTCAGATCTCCTTGCAGAGACGCGCAGGTCAGGCGCTGGGCATCATGGCAGCCTACTGCCCTGACTATGATGGCTTGGTGATCGAAGGCTTGACAGAAGTGGGGCCACCAAGGGCCGGGCATGGGGGAATGATCGGACTTCCCTGGGAACACCAAGGCATGTGGCCAGGTTTACTCTGGGAACTTTAGGAGGAAAATCTAGTGAGATGGGTTGTGTCTGTGCCGAGAGCTGGTCGCTTGAGCAATGGGCCTCCCACTGGTTCAGATGGCTTTTCCTAGCTTGCTTAGACGTTGCCGTTCCAGCCATGCCCAAAGCATGTGCCAATCATCTCCGGATCTGAAAAGCCGAGGAGTCGGACACGGCCATTGCCCAATGGAACCAGGAACATCCTGAGGCGGAACTGCTGGCAGGTCTGGCCATTATGGAGGTTAATGGCCGACGCAAGGGCGAGGTGGGAAACTCCCATGGGGAATGTGATGATGGTCATGGGACCTTTGGGAACTTTGGGGAGACCCAGATGGGGTACTTTTTGGGTGAAATGACCTGGGATGGGTCCGTACATCTCCGTACTTATCCGTACAGTGTTGACCTCTTCACAACTTGCATCCAACTTCGGGTGTGGTGCCTGAAAATGGGGGGATTGACCCTTAAGTTGTGGCCATCAAATGGTGGGGATGTGTACTGATGACTGATCATTGGAAGGAATGGGGTGCCCTATTTCCAAAGCAGGGATTTTCATCTCCAACGAAAATACTTTTTCAAGTGAGGTTCAAAATCACCCAAAACAGGACATTTACCAATCGTCCAAAACAAGCTGAAACCTATTTGCAGAATGGTATACAGATACTAGGTACGGATGAGATAGGAGTTGTCGGAGGGTCCAGTTTTTTTGATTTCCCATCTCATGAGTAAAGTATTGTTTTTGCCCTTTGAAGGCGCCAAACTCCTATCTCATGTGGTTCTATTAGTCATCTGAAGGATACCTGCATCAAGTTTTTACATATATAATTATATATGTACAAATTATGTCAAATCATATCATATCATATCATATCATATTATAATATATATATATACACACTATAATATTTCATATTCGTATGATATTCATATTTATTATATCATGTTATGTTATGTTATGTTTTATTGTGTTGTATTATATTATATTATTTTAATATTGATATTTATATTAATATTTATATTGATATTTATATTAATATTTATATTAATATCTATATTAATATTTATATTAATATTTATATTAATATTTATATTAATATTTATATTAATATTTATATTAATATTTATATTAATATTTATATTAATATTTATATTAATATTTTATTTATTAACATTTTTATTATTTTCTTATATATATAGTTATATATATTATTATTATTAATTATTATTGTTATTATTTATGTTAAAAAATATATATCAATATTTATAATATCAATATTTATATCACTATTTATATTCATATTTATATTAGTATTTATATTACAATTTTCGATTAATATTAATTTATATTTATATTGATGTTTATATTACTATTTATATTTATATTTGTACTAGTATCTATAATGGTATATATAGATATATTATATATATTTATATTATATTTATATCATCTCATATTATGCTTTCTTATATTATGCATGATTTTTTCATGATGTTTCTCCCAGAAGTTCAGCACTGCAGGAGATTATGGCAGAGCTACGACCTGGCCGCGCTGAGACCTTGGAGATGCGGGTGACGCAGAACCTGACGCCGGTGCCCCGTGCCGAAACGCAGCATGTCAGGTAAATCAACGAACTAAAAATGGCAAAATCACCTTTTTTGATGGGAAAACTCACTATAAATGGCAATTTTCAAGAGTTATGTTCAATTACCCGAGGGGAAATATATTGGGACTTCATTAATGAATAGCAAACAGATGCAAGAATGAAGTGTATTGGATGATTTTGCGGAAGCGATTTTTTGGTTTTCTGTCTCGCTTGGAGGTCAAACAATCTCAAAGCATCTTGAAATGTCTAGAAGAGGCTTTTCCAGATTCTTCCAGCACTGGGGCGTTGGATTTTGGCTCTGCATGCTGAGCATGTGGGAGACCCTGCATGCTGACATGAGGTCAGGTCTACCTAGAGTTTGACTCCACTTGTTCATGATAGTTTCTTCTTAGCTTGTAGCTCGTTACAGCTTCTTAGCCCACAGTCAATGATAGGTGATTTCGATTCTGAGTTTAATTTCTGAAGATGGGATGATTATCGAAATTGGAGAGCAGGCTAGGCTGTTTGGAGGAGTTGAAGTCATCAGCCAGTATTCCATATCCGTCAACAGGCCACTTGAAAGCCTGAACTTGCACCAGTGTACTAATAAAACTTATCTGTGCTGGAGTTCAAAGAACGCCAGCCCTCAAGAAGGGACAATCTGGTTCAAATGAGCAGTGTTTGAAACACCGGTTGGTAGAGGATTTGTTTGGGGAGTATACCAGTAGTACCGCAGCAGGCGGTGGCGGAAGTTTCAAAAATAGGACACCTATAGGAGAGGTGAGTTGTTGTGATGCATGGATGGCAGAGCGAATCCACTGATGGACCAAAAGGTGGTTGGAGTTGTGTTTTTTGGAGTGGTTGCAGTGGTTGCGGCCACAACTGCTGGATGTAGTGTGGTGTAGTGCAGCTGTAGTTGTAGTTGTAGTGTAGTGGAGTTGTAGTTGTGTGTAGTGTAATCAATATAGTGAAGTTGCAGTTGTAGTTGTGATGTGGTGTACTGAGTGTAGTGGAATGTGATGTAGTGTAGTGTGCTGTAGTGTTGTGGGCTGTATTTAGCGTGGTCTAGTGTAGTGCGCTGTAGTGTTGTGTGCTGTAGTGTAGTCTGGTGTAGTCTAGTGTAAAGTAGTGTAGTTGTAGTTGTAGCTGTAGCTGTAGTTAGTGTTGTGTAGCGTAGTGTAGGGTAGGTAGCGTAGTGTAGCGTAGTGTAGTGTAGTTAGTGTAGCGTAGTGTAGCGTAGCGTAGTGTAATTAGCGTAGTGTAGTGTAGTTAGCGCAGCGTAGTGTAACTAGTGTAGTGTAGTGTAATTCCTGCACTGTAGCGTAGTATATTTGTTTTTGCATTCGTAGTGGTAGTGTGGTGTGGTTGTAGTTGTAGTTGTAGTTGTAGTTGTAGTTGCAGTTGTAGTTGTCTATCTATCTATCTATCTATCTATCAATCAATCAATCTATCTATCTATCTATCTATCCATCCTACTATCTATCCTATCTATCTACCTGTCTGCCTGTCTATCTATCTACCTATGTATCTATCTATCTGTCTATCTGTCTTTCTGCAAGTTTGAAAACAAAGCTATTTTGCGAGACTTCCTCAATTTTTGAACTTGACAGCGTTAAAAACGAAGCAAGTCTGCAAGACTTCCTCAATTTTCGAAGTTGACAACATCAAAAACGAAGCACTTCTGGGAGACTTGTGCAGAGCTGACGGCCTCGTACCAATGCGTTTTGCAATTTTTCCGGTCTATGTCTCTAGAGTATTGCGCCTGCCACGAAAAATTGATGCCAGGCCATACGAAGTGCTGCACCCGTCACGCAAAATCATCTCAGCCAACCTGAACATCTGATGCTCCAAAAAGCGCCCGGACCTCTTAACAGCTATGAACATGTCTCTTGTACTGCGCCTGCCACGGAAAATGCATCTTTGCAGATCCTCTTCAAATGTCCCACGCCTGCTATCGTTTTTGGAAATGCTAGAAAACCTTCACGTTTAGCTCACTTTTGACAAGGTCACAATCCCTTGCACCGGCCACGCGAAACGACATCTGAACGTCCAAAAGTGGTCCGAACATGTAGTGCTTTTCACATTTTGACCTCGAAATGTGCTTCGCGCCACAACGGCGTGCACTTTTTCGACATCTCAACTTCCAGAAATGGTCTACACTGAACGTGGTCTGTTTTGCACATTTTGACTTGGAAATGTGCTTCGCGTCAGAACGGCGTGCACTTTTTCGACATCTCAACTTCCAAAAGTGGTCCGAACATGGTGCCTTGTGCATTTTGACTTCGACATGTGCTTCGCGCCGCAATAGCGTGCATTTTATCGACATCTAAACTTCCAAAGGTGCTCCGAACCTGGTGTGCTTTGTACCTTTTGACTTGGACATGTGCTTCGCGCCACAACGGCGTGCAATTTTTCATCTCTCATCTGGCCACATGGCTCCGCACCCGCCGCTTTAGCAAGCCTACTTTTCGACCCTCCGGAGCCACAAATCATTGGAAAAAACACAGTGTTTCGTGACTTTGCCACCTTTTCGCGCACCTGCATCTTCTTTCTTCTCACGCTGTCTTTTCTCTAATCTTCTCTTCTTCTCTCTTCTGCTCTTCTCTTCTCTGACTCTTCCCACCTCTGCTTTTCCATCTGTCCAAATTGTCGGAAGTTTGACTTCTAAACCTCCTTCGGCTATAAACATATGAGATATTGGGAATTTACCACAATCCATCAAAGGAATCCTGTTCTTAACCAGCCAGGATAAAGGGACGACAAATTACCTCGCAATGACGACGCCGGGGATTTCCCCTATTTTACCCCCGTGGCCTAGCCATGGAGTTTTTCTTTTCGCTGGGAATATCATAGGAAACCATGAGAAAACATGGGAACATCCATTGTAAATGGAAGTTTATAGCTGGGAGCATCATCGAACTAAATGGTGGTTTTTCCATCAAACCATGTTTGATTACCACAGGGTAGAGGTTCCAGAAATGATTTTTGGAGACTTGCGAGCGGTTTGGGTCTGCCCATTGGAGTTGGGATATCAAAAATGCAGAAAATTCAGGAACTATCGATACAGGACTTGGCATTTCTTGGCTTTATTCATAGTGTCATTACCTATACAGAATACTATAGATACATCATGATAGATCTCCCATCAAACCCAGTGGTCACTGGGAGCAGGTGCAGTGGACAATCCTGCGCGAGGCGAAGCGTAAGAAACGATGCCTCAAGCGAGCCGAGGAGGTCGAACGGCTGCTGGAGCTCCTGGTGGTGGGCGGCGACAGGGATGCACCGGATGCACCTGGGCCGGCGAATAGCACAGCTGTGTAGACACATCCATCTTCCTTTGCACATTTTGAAAGCGCACCGCACTGTTGAAAATTTGGGTTGGAGGCTTCTCTTGCTATTCAGCGGTTCCCGCACACATGAACAGCATGGGTATCCAAGGGCATCCAGAGTTGATCTGGAATAGCGGTTCATAACGGCGTCATAAAGAAACAGTTGAGCTGTGGTAAAGTGGATCGATTCCCGTAAGGAATGCTGCTCCATTTGCCTCGACAAATTGCACGGCAGTGTCATCGTGAGACTGCCTTGTGGCCATCACTTTCACAAGATCTGCACAGCCAAATGGTTCGCGTCAGGGAAACGCAAGCTGCTACCAAGCAAGATTTTTGGTGCCAGATGGTCCAGTGACACGAACATCTACAGTAACAACTGGACCATGTGGGACGCCACCCCCCGAAGATGTGAGGTAGGTGTTTGCTAGTATATTTCACCATGCTTGGGGTAAACTATCCCAACTTTTGGACAAATCACCAGGGTTGTACCCACAAAAAAAAACGCCAACTCCAAGTTTGGCACTGAATTTTCGTGACAACCGAAGGACTTGCCAGAAATGCCCCTTGTGCAACCAGAAGATGAGCATCAGTGCGGCTTCATAATTCATAATGTTGCGCTGCCTAGCCTGAGAATGTTTCTCAATAGGTGGTGGATGGGCCAAAATTCTGATGATTTTTAATTTTTCAATAGTTTCCATATGAATAGACGAATAGATAGGAACGGACTTGATGATCGTAATGTTCGTTTTCCGATTTTTTTTCCAATGGATTCTTTTTTTCCGATTTTTTTTGTGAAAAAATGGCAAGGGTAGGGTTTTGACCCGGCCGACCCATGTAGTTAGGACTCGGGTTCCATCTGGAGCGGTGTGTGTCAAAGCGCCACAACACTCGTGGGATAAGCATCTGGCTATTTTCCAAGGAAAACTATGGTAAAGTGAAGGATTTAAGCACGAAGCATGAGGTTTTATCTAGCGTGATACAGAACGAAGAAGAATATATGGTTGTGTTTATTGAAGGAAGTTTAGAAGTCAAACTTCCGACAAAATGGACAGATGAAAAGCAGAGATGGGAAGAGTCAAAGAAGAGCAGAGAAGAAGAGAAGATTAGAGAAGAGAAAGAATGAGAAGAAAGAAGATGCAGGTGCGCGAAAAGGTGGCAAAGTCACGAAACACTGTGTTTTTTCCAATGATTTGTGGCTCCGGAGGGTCGAAAAGTAGGCTTGCTAAAGCGGCGGGTGCGGAGCCATGTGGCCAGATGAGAGATGAAAAATTGCACGCCGTTGTGGCGCGAAGCACATGTCCAAGTCAAAAGGTACAAAGCACACCAGGTTCGGAGCACCTTTGGAAGTTTAGATGTCGATAAAGTGCACGCTGTTGTGGCGCGAAGCACATGTCGAAGTCAAAATGCACAAGGCACCGTGTTCGGACCACTTTTGGAAGTTGAGATGTCGAAAAAGTGCACGCCGTTCTGACGCGAAGCACATTTCCAGGTCAAAATGTGCAAAACACACCACGTTCAGTGCAGACCATTTCTGGAAGTTGAGATGTCGAAAAAGTGCACGCCGTTGTGGCGCGAAGCACATTTCGAGGTCAAAATGTGAAAAGCACTACATGTTCGGACCACTTTTGGACGTTCAGATGTCGTTTCGCGTGGCCGGTGCAAGGGATTCTGACCTTGTCAAAAGTGAGCTAAACGTGAAGGTTTTTCTAGCATTTCCAAAAACGATAGCAGGCGTGGGACATTTGAAGAGGATCTGCAAAGATGCATTTTCCGTGGCAGGCGCAGTACAAGAGACATGTTCATCAGAGCTGTTAGGAGGTCCGGGCGCTGATTTCCTGAGAGGGGTTGCATTTTGGAGCATCAGATGTTCAGGTTTGCTGAGATGATTTTGCGTGACAGGTGCAGCACTTCATATGACCTGGCATCACTTTTTCGTGGCAGGCGCAGTACTTTAGACAGGTGGAGTGGAAAAATCGCAAAACACATTGGTACGAGGCCGTCAGCTCTGCACTCAACTTTCCATTTTGAAGGAAGTCTCGCAGAACTGCTTCCTTTTTGATGTTCGAAAATTGAGGAAGTCTCGCAGAATTGTTTCGTTTTTGATGCTGTCAAGTTCAAAAAATTGAGGAAGTCTCGAAGAGTAGCTGCATTTTCAAACTTGCAGTTAGATAGACAGACAGACAGGCAGGCAGGCAGACAGATAGATAGATAGATAGATAGAAAGACAATTACAACTACAACAACTACAACTACCACTACACTACACTACAGCTACAACTACAAATGCTAATATACTAAGCTACATTACACTACACTAATTGTACTACACTACACTAATTACATCTAATTACACTACACTACACCAATTACACTAACAACTGCAGCAGCCGCTGCTACCACAACGACAACTACAATTACAACTACACTACACTACACTAATTACACTGCAGCACACTACAGCTACAAACACAACTACAACTACAACCACACTACATTACACAACACTACGCTGCACTGATTGCATGGCATTACGCTACAGCTACAGCTACAGCTACAGCTACAACTACAACTACAGCTGCAACAACAACAACAACAACAACTGCGACTACGACTACGACTACGACTACGACTACAACTCCACTACACTACGCTACACTACACTACACCACCACACGACGCTACGCTACGCTACGCTACACTACACCACACCACACGATGCTACGCTACGCTACACTACACTACACCACACCACACGACACGACACGACACGACACGACACGACACTACACAAAAACATTACACTACGCTACGCTACGCTACACTAATTACACTGCACTACGCTACAACCACAACTACACTACACTACATTACACTACACTACGCTAATTTTCACTGCACTACACTACAACTACAACTACACTACCATACGCTAGACTACACTCGACTACACTATACCACACTACACTACACAACACTACACGACATTACGCTGCATTGCGCTACACTAATTACACCACGCCACGACTACAACTGCAACTGCGCTTGCAAATACACTTTTTTTCACTACATTGCAGCTACAGCTCCACTACACTACACTACAACTACAGCTACAACTGCAACTACAACTTCAGCTGCGCTAAGCCCCACTACATCCAGCAGTTGTGGTAAGGTGACCACTGCAACCATTGCAGCCATTCCAAAAAACACAACTCCAACCACCTGTCGGTCCATCAGTGGATTCGCTCTGCCATCCGTGATTCACAACAACCAACCTCTCCTATAGGTGTCCTATTTTTGAAACTTCTGCCACCGCCTTGTGCGGTACTACTGGTAGCATATGATATGGACACATCATGTATTTATAGGTGGATGTATCCGGATAACACAAGTCCATATGTTTGATGATGAACCATGAGATTTTTGGTGGCTTCCTCTGAATTTTCAGACATCCATATTTACATGGCATTGTGTTTTATGGAACCCATAACCACTTCCTGTCTCACTCTAGTGCGGCATGCAAGACTCTCAGCTTGCTGACAGTTTAACAAAAAAGTCTCCACACTCTTCTCTACTCTGTGGTTCACACCAGTTAGCAAGTAGGTTAGGGTACATAGGGATAGGCCATTACTAGGGTGAACCGCCAAGTATGCCTCTGAAACAAAGTCTCGACTTTGTGCACCTTTCGTCGAGGAATAGTGCAAACTGACCCACAACCGGATTATTTTGTGGAGAAAAACGGGAGTGCTATTTGCTGATCAAGCCATGTGTAGGGCTGCTAGCCGGGAGTCCAACATTGTTGATTTTCTTTACTTGCATGTTGTAAGAGATTCTGTATGTATCTATTATGAGTGTGTCACATATATACATATGATGTATACACATACACATACAATATAGTATAGTGTGTATAATATATATATGTATGTATGTATGTATGTAATTAATGTATGTATGTATGTATGTATGTATGTATGTATGTATGTATATATGTATGTATGTATGTATGTAATTAATGTATGTATGTATGTATGTATGTATGTATGTATGTATGTATGTATGTATATGTACAGTTTTGTTATAGTTGCATTGACGTATTTTTTTCGGGCAATTCATCTTAGAATCTCGGGACTTGAAAGGGGCGTTTTTTTTTTTCGAAAACAGGCTGAGCGCAGAGGCAGGGGGGCAGCTGTGAAACCATTTTCTGAGCCCTTCATTGTGCTTGGTGTGAGGAAGTGGGATTCTCTTGAGGTGTGTAACAAAATCATGGTGGGTAGAGGCTGGTGTAGCTTGCTGAATTGCTTGCGGTCTGTTCATCTACTATTGGTTGCTGTCGCATACATTAAAACATCACGTTATGATTTTTTTCCAGCAATTGCCAGTAATAGTTCTTTTTTCGGATTGGTACCATTTGCTGCAAACGCTTCGATTGATCATTGTTTTCTGCGGGGGTTTTGGTTCGAACTCTGGGGTGTCTTCACTTCGAGTCCCACCATGGGTTTCAGAATGTTTCGAGTGATACTGGCAGCCACCACTCCCAAACTTTTGATTCAGACATCACAACAGCAGCTTTTGACCCTGACCCAATGTTGAGCCATACGTGTCACCAGCTGGCGAGCTGTCAGGTTGGCTGGAATGGTGGGGTTGCGGTCGTCGTACATATCGTTCGCAACGTAATTTTTACGACGAGAATACCAGACTGCCTTAGACCCTACGTGGTAAGAGCGATACGCTACTCATGAAACTTACCAATTGACGTCACCAAATTGCTCCGCTGGGTTTGGTCTCAAGCGACCTCCAACGGGCTTTGGAGAGGGGACAGGTGCAGCTGTGACTTTCAGAGAAGGATCACGTCAGCCAAAGTGAGTTGCAAGACAGAGACTGAGTTGTCTCCTTCCAGGACAACTTTGGTCTCGGAAAGAACATCAAGAAAGAAAGTCGACCATTTGATGAATCCGACTTAGGGACGGTTGAGCAAAGAAAACCGGCTATATACTATATATATACACACACGCCATATATACACCACATATATATATATATATGATATATATATATATGATATATATATATCATATATATATCATATATATATATGATATATATATACTATATATATATATATCATATATCATATATATATATCATATATCATATACACCATATATATATATATACTATATATATCATATATATATAATATTATATACACCATATATATATATAATTACATATATATATATATTACACCATCTACACTATATAATAAACCATGAGTTCTTATGTGGTGAAGTCTCCCAACTGATGGGGGCCTCGAGTCATCGCTATGCCCGATGGGATGCCACGCCTGGGCAGCCTGGACATGCGGCAAACCACCGGCAGCTGGCGGCCACAAGGTGGGGTGCTTTCTTTATGATGAAATCTTGAAACCATGAATAAATAAATAAATATATATTTGTTTATATGTAATGCATATATATATATATTATACATATATATTTGTTTATATGTAATGTATATATATATATGTATATAATATATATCTTTTTATGTGCATATGTATACACATCATGTTGGACGTGACTAGTAAGTCATATCGTAGCTCTCAATTGAAGCTTCTTCCAACATGGGAAGAGGTCGAGAGAAGACGCGATGGCATCTCCCACAAGCAGTGCATGGATCGCCGTCAGGTGCGATGGACTTGGGTCTGACCTAGGACTTAGAGGATAGCCTCAAGCTGACTAAAGGGGGTGGGGGAATTCACGGGAAGCCACTCAAAGCGGTGATGTTCCAGGTGAAGCCTTCCCAGGCAAAGGGTCAGGGAAGACGTCGACGAGAACGAGACTCGGAAAAAACGGGATGAAACTGCCCGGTAAAGTAGTGACAAGCTGACAAGTTAGGCAGCCAAATGTGGTCCAATGTGGCCTAGTGTACTCCTTGCATCAAAATGAGTCAAGTGTATTCTGAGTCCAATGTGGAAGGCTGATCATCATTGTGACGTCAAGTGGCTGTGTGACATACTTAAAAAAGAGTCCGTTGAGCTGCTTTCCCACAAGATTTTCATTCAACGTGATCACCAAAGTTGGATGAACAAACAACAAACCTGGCCATGACAGTGGTCCCCTTTTTTCCCCCAAGGAACGCTTTCAATTCCACCGGAGACTTCAAGCGTCTCCGCAAGAAAATGACGGCTATCCACTCGGACGTGTTGTTAGCGCGCCCTGCCAGAGGTGTCGGATGTGTCGGTGAGAGGAGGAATCGTAGGTATGATGCACTTTATTGATGTTTATTGATGTTTGATGTGGAGCCAAATGCCAAGGTTTTCCTTTGGAGAGATTTGACTTCCACCCAATTTTGGGTTGCTTTGTGGCATCGGGTGGATCCCATATTATTATTAGATATTATTAGTGTCATTATTATTGTTACTATCATCAAATTTATTCTTGTTAATATTATCAATCTGATTATTGCCATTGTCACTACTACTCCTCCTACTACTACTACTTCTTCTACTACTTCTACTTCTACTTCTACTTCTACTACTACTTCCACTACTACTTCTACTTCTACCAGGATCATTATTATTTTAACTATATTGTTATTCGCATTGGTACTAAGATTATTATTGTTATTAATTTAATAATATTATTAACCATTACCATTTTACTTGTATTCAGTATTCATCATTCTTATTGATGATTACCAAGAATTTGCCCCGAAAGCATCACCAGCAGACCTGAGGCAAGTTGCTTCGCCCAAGACGCGCCTGCCGCTGTGGCCCAGGCGTCCGATCGACGGCCGAGGTGCTACGAAATTGGGATGCCGAAAGGGTTCATATCATTGCTATTTTTGTAGGACTTTTGGGGGTCACTAGATGTATGATATATTATGTATACATACATATAGAAATATAGAAGGTACATGAAGGTACGGCCCCCGAAAGATAGCCAAGTTGACGCAAATAACTTGGTGAATACGCTTGGGTTGATTAGAGGGTTATATATATATACACATACATATATATGTATATATATATATATCACTATAGTATTCATGGGGTTTTTATACCAACAGACATAACTGGGGGCCCCACCGCTCAATTGGGACTACGATCTAACATGTAACGAGTTGTTACCTTCATATTCGGATGTTAATTGGGGATGTGTTTGGAGTTTGGCAAAGCTTCAAGTGAACATAATATGGAAATATCATCTTTGAATGGG
This sequence comes from Cladocopium goreaui, assembly GCA_947184155.2. Classification (NCBI taxonomy): domain Eukaryota; class Dinophyceae; order Suessiales; family Symbiodiniaceae; genus Cladocopium; species Cladocopium goreaui. The sequence goes on along the minus strand of CAMXCT020001446.1, from coordinate 1,518,867 downwards.
GATATACTCAGTGCTTTAATTCCCACCACATGATTTTGTTTGGGTTTGTCAAATGACGGGGAAAGGAGAAATTAACCATTGGGTTTGGGGATTCCATCATTCTCTGCGTCTTGGATGATGGCAACCCTCTGAGGCGTGCGGCATGTTGTACTTAGCACCGGGGGGCAAAGCTTTGCTGCGGATGTTAGTATGGCAGTCCTGAAGTAAAAAGTAGCGATGGAGTTGGACACAACAGCTAGCCATGGTGCAGGTCCGGCGAAAGAGGACGAGTTGAAAAGGCAGGGTTGATCTTGGCCGCTAACTGACACGTTTCAACGGGACGCTTCAAAGCTCACCAGGACAGCTTCTCATCCTGTGAAGCTTCCGTCTGCGTCAGCCTCTCACCCGGTGCCTCAGCCGCCGTCGACGCCAGCGCAGCCAGTGCCAGCGCAGCCAGCGCAGCCGACCCCAGCGGCACCTGCGACGGAGGCATCTGACGCCGTGGAGGGGCTGCAGCTGATGGGACCTTTGCGACACAAGGCCGAGAAGGCCGAGAAGATCGAGAGGCCGGGGGTCACCACATGTCACCACTTCTTCCGGACCGAGTGACTGCAGCTTGTACAGCTTGTACCTAGGAATGAGACGGTGCCCAGCAACAAGCCAGTTGGCAAGGACGGCCGCCGTGGAACGGTCCGTTTCGCAAGCAGGTGCACAGTTCTTTCCTGAAAGAGTAAGAATCTGCGGGCCGCGCACTTCACAGATGTGCTTTTGTGATCAATACCCGGAAACCCATTTGCCTTTCGGTTAATCATGATACCAGTGGTTAAACTAAACTTAACTTAACTCTAATGACTCTAATATACTTTAATCATATGGTGAACTTAAGTGCCGGGCGTTTCGCAGAGGAAGGGCCGAGCTGCGATCTCCCAGAGCCCATCAAGTGGCGAGCAGGTCAAGTGAGCGGCACATGGGGATGAAGATCCCGAAGATGTCCATTTACCATTCATTACAAGGTGGTGCCCCCAAGATAGCTAAGTTGGTTTATAACTCATTTATGTATATTTATGTGATGTATCTATAGTATTCATGGGGTTTATAAACCAAATTATAACTAGGGGGCACCACCTTGTATCTATCATTTACATTCATGAAAACTATCCCAGCTATCGGTGAACAGTTGGGTACTGATGCTGATCTGATGGTCTTTTGGTCAAAATTGACGTATCAACCGAACCCCCCCTTGACCTTGCCGCGAGGCCCATTGGTGCCGAGTGTGGATGATTGTTTGGATCGTTATTATACCGACTTGGTCCCTGCCGAAGATGTGCAGAGGATGCGAGTGATGCTTGGACAGCACGAGTCGGATTCGCAAACCAAATCAGAGAGTTCATGAAAATTGGCAATAATTGGCCAGTATTGTTCTGCGATCCAGTGTACTTGTCATACTTCCAAGCCCTGGTAAGCAAACATGGTAGAAAATCGTGTGAAAACCATGGAAGAAAATGGACAAATCATCTCTGAATGGACCTTGGCCGCCTTGGCCACTATTTCATGTATATACACTGAAGTCACTGAATGGTGGATTTTCCAGCAAGCCATGGCCTTCACCTTCTGCGGAAGTCCCATTTTTTCCAGTGCCAAGTTGAGGCTGCTGGGTGCACTTTTCCTTGTCTCACCTCCTGCATTGACAACATCAGCTTGCGGCATGAGTTTTTCCATGGGATGGGTCAAAACCATTCAAACCCTATAAATCATTCATACATATTCATAATTGTTCCCATATGACTGGGGGAATCAACCTTCATGTTTACCTTCATTTTTACCATCCCGGATTGTTTCCCATGGTTTTTCACTTCGCCAGGGACGTTCCTTATGTTCCTTCTGAGGATTTTTTCGCGCTTTTCCAATTCCAATTTCGAAATCACCAAGGAGGAGCTCCCAGAACTCTTGGGCCACGTGGCTTTTTCGCGTCGTTTAACTCGTCGTTTCGTCGCGATGAAATCTGGCTGAAAAAACGCACCGAGGTCGCCTCTGCTTTTTCCTGGTGACGGCAGAAGCTCGAAATCGAACGGAAGCTGATGGAGTTGATGGGAATATTGGACATCACCTTATAGTAGCCATTATAGACCATATACCTAATGGATCCTAATGGTTGGGTGATGTTCAATGGGGACATTTAATGACCCATGTGATGAAACTGCTGCTGGACATTGATGAAAGTGAAGTGAATGAAGTGAATGAAGTGAATCTGATGGACTTTGAATCCTGTTATATAAAGGTTGAGGCATTACTGAGACGACAAAATCTGAGGAGAAGTGCAATCAGATTGCCAAAGAGTCGACACAGTTCGAGGCCCTGGATTTCAATGACTTCCAGGCGTGACATGTGAGACTTACATAGACGATGAAGCATGATGAACCATGAAACGCACATGAAGCACAAGCGATTGTTGAGGGTGTCATGTGACATGGTTTTGCATGGTTTTGCAATGTGCATGCTGCATTTTTTACATCGTTTTACGATGTGCTACGTATACATCCAAATGGGAAGATAGCTTCACAGGATCGAATTTCCTACTGGCTCGGGGTTGTGGTTTCAAGCATTTTTCATTTTCAGCTAACTATGTATGAATTAATACTAGTAATCGTGACACCCATAAAAGTGACAATCATGAGAACACTGATAATCATGATAATCTATAATCATTAGCTTTGTCCCCCAGTTATCTTTGTTGGCTTATAACCCCCATAAACTAGTTCCTTTATATCTACGACCAGCACAGAATTCACCGGTTTTTTTCACCCGTTTTTCGCAGAGGATTTCTACGAGCGCTATGCACACTACGAACGGCAGAACCTCCACGGGAGATTGAAAAGGCGTTTTTGATGCGGGGTTTTCTGTGATGAAACGCATGGATTTTCGGCATGGAGCATCACCCATGAAGATTGATGAAGATTGTAGAAAATCATTTCGATTCATAGCTGATTTACCAGAGTATGGTCATAGCCCATTGCCATGCTCGAGTACCAGAGAGTCTCTCATCCATCTCTGCCTTCGAAGCATGATATCAATCTGATCATCCGACTATCCACTGTGTCAAATCACGAGCCCTAAACTGGAGCTTGGTTGTTTTTGAATATACATCCCACATGTACAACATCTATGTGTATTATATGTATTAGATATATATGTAATATATATATATATATCTATACACATATGAGTACTATATATATAATATAATATTACATAATATAATATAATATAATATAATATAAATATATATATATATACACATACACAACACACATTGCATCCATCCCCAGGTGGCGTCCCAATCCCTACGCCCGAGAAGATGCCGATTTCGCCCTGCAAAACATTCGACAAACCATGCGGCCCTTCAGCAGCTCCGACTGCGGCAATGGGCAATGGGCAATGGGGTGAGGGCGAACTCAGAAGGATAAGAAGGGGCGATGTCCAAGGGGTCATCAATGATGGTTATCACCCACGTATGAGTGAGAAAATAAGCCAACAAGTACCAAACAGTGGCAATTTTCATGGACAAAAGTGGCCAAAATAGTGGTGCTTGTTGGGTTTGAATCTCTGGGTCTGGGAGTGGCGTGTCGTTTGCCAAGCAATGGAACCAGAACCGGTGCCTGTGGAATCTGCTCGAAGCAAGGTGTGGTATCCACTTCAAATACAATGAATGACATCCGAGATCCTTGGTGGGGCTGGCATTTTTTTTCACCAAAAAAGGTAGGCCTTTATGTTAACCCAGGATTTTTCATCAATCCCTAAATTTTCCCGGGGTACCGGGTCAGGTTTGATCAACCCATTGATCTGAGGAAGTGGCAGGTCTTAAGCGACATGACTGCGACCATGCCCTTGCCCTGATTCGTTTCCTTGCAGCTTATCGATCCTGTGAAGGTGAGATGGGATGATCGGTGCTGATTTATTTTGGGCGGAAGTTTTCGTGATTTTTGGGTGGATAAAATTGGGAGGATTCAAGAGGTGTTTTTGAACTGTGATGACACAAATATCACATGGCCCAGTCGAAATAGTGGATTTACGCAGCTACAATAGCATGGTGATTTTCCATAGTTACGTAAACGTTTACCAGAGGGTAACTGTGAACGTTTGTAACTTGAGAACTCGGTACGTTTTTTTTCGACTCAGCCGTGACGGCGACCACGGCTATCCACAGGTTTCACCGTGGCAGAACTGGAGAAGCTGACAGAAGCATTCCATCACTGCGAAAGTGTCGCCTGGCGAATCCTCGAATCATTCACTGTAATATGATAAGGTAATATAAGGCCTAAATTTCAGGGGATATCCCCAGAAAATATGGCCTTATATGAAACTTATATGGTACTAACGTACCTCCATCAATTGGATCCTGAAGATCTCCCATTGATAATATGATGAATATCATCACACTAGCTGGGATAGAATATCATCAAACTAGCTGGTGTGAAAATTCATGTTAATTCACTAGAGGACCAATTCTGCGGCAAATGTTCCATAGCCTAAAAAATGAATCAGAGATGACTCGCTGCTTCTGTTGTTCAGAACCATGATAAAAAAACAAATCCCTGAGATTATCCTACTGTACTGGGGACTTTTTTTGGAGAACTTGCCGGAAATCTTTGGGACCATGGCGTCCATGACGTCCATCCTGTCCGCTTCAGGATGTAGTGAATCTGGGACCTGAAGGCCGACTGATCCGAAGTACGGAGCTGGCAAGGGGCCTCTTGCGCTTTGGGGGACTCTATTGCATCTCGGGGTGAAACAGAAGTGTCACCACTGAAAATATCACCCCTGATGGCAATATCGTACTATTATTATTATGATCTATTATGATCTATTATGTACTATTGTTGATTGAAGCACATCGACTAATCTTCACCACTATATAGTTAGTATTGAAATGTACATTTCAAGGCTGCTTCAATTTTGGTTAGTTCCTCATATTCTTTGAGAATTTTTCGGCGGCGATTTCACAGAGGTTTTTGCCGCAATTGCCTTTCCAAATCTGAGGTATAGATCACTTGCAAGCGCTGATCCATAATCAGTCGCGACACTTCGCAGAGAAGACGTTACCCGGCAGCGAGATTCGCTCCCCATCTCTGGTGAGGTTCTTGGATCGAAGATTTTTCAACGTTGAAGCCGTGGAAGCCGGTTTTTCCCATTGTTTCCCATGGTTTTATCCCATGATTCCCATAGGGATCTCATGGGTCCAAAGCCCATGAATTTTTCCCAATTTTCTCAGATTGAAGAAATCGGATATGGCTTTTACCGGGTTTTCCCATGGTTTTTCCCTCAAAATTCACGGTGGATTTTGATCCAAACTGATCACGAAAAAGGCACGGTATTTGCTTCTACGAGTTCCTGGTGAATGCACGACAGCTACGACAGATGGAACTTTCGGAGGTGCCGTAGTTAGTTGTTGTTGTTTTATGGGAGATTTTTCTGGCGATTTTCGGTAGGATTTTCTGGGTGGTTTGACATGATTTAACCATTTTTAACCATCTTTGACATCTTTTCTGGGTAGTTGTGTTTGGCCTTGTTTTTGGGGGAAATTCAAGTACATTTTTTTTTGGGGGGTTACCATCAAACAGTATGTGCCATGGTCAAAATAGTTGGATGGTCACTAGAAAACTGATCTGGGGAGACGTTCCCGATTTCATGGTGGTCTGATCAGAATCCATAAGTTTGACCCTCAGGAATGACTCGTCCCCTACAGATATGTTTTTCTTCTGCCCCGACAGGTTGCAGGATATTTCAACTCATTGGACACAGACAAGGTGCCTTGACAAACATAAACACACACTGCCATAATGCTGCATGCCTATGCATGCCTATGGATGCCTATGGTGATTGGTCAAGAAGTGAACATCCAGGTACCAGGGGTTTGATCTATAGCTGTTCGCCATATGACTTTTTGTTTAATGATGAAGACTTGAAGAATGTCATTGCCATCACCAGATCTGTGGCGACAGGACGGCTTCATCTGGGGTCAGGAGACTCGTTCGTTCTTTGTCGGGGCTTCCATGGCTTCCATGGCTTCCATGGGTTTTTTCTGTGCAGGACCTACAGGCACTCTGTAAACCTCTGGGCTTTAGTCTCTTAACTGCGGAGCTCAACGAACTCAAGGACCTGCAGCGCCATAAAAAGCGGCATGGCTGTCGATATCTTATCCACTGGATCTATTTGGAACGGAATATCTATGAATATCTTGAATCGGATCTATTTGGAACGGAATATCCACAGAATCACAGCTACCCACAGAAAGTGAGACTTTTAAAGCTCCGCAGTGCCAGGGCAACAAGGGCGTCACAGACGATTCTCGCCTTTCCTTCGATGCTGCGTATGACTTTGTGATCTACGTGCGAGAGAGGAGCCGGTGACACGGGAAACTGATCCCCCAAGGCCGCCCTTGGACCTCCAGGATGAATTGTCACGCATTGCCACGTCAATCCACGTCAATCCACGTCAATCCACGTCATATTTCCATATTTTTGAGCGCAGGAATGGCTTTACACAGAATGAGAAGGCGGAGTTTCTGAAGACTTTTGATCACTTTTGTGACCTGGTCTGGTTCCACTGGGTCTTATTGGACAGAACAGCAGCAGTTTTCTCAGAACTCTTCGTGGATTGGGGGGCTGTACCGGGATGTTTCAGCACCTGAGGTAAGGCCAATAACGAAATGCCCACGCTGCAGGCAGAGACCCCCAGCAAATTTGGTATTTGAGTCATTTGAGCATCATTCTACGTAGCATTGCTTTGCAAGAGATCCTTCGCCAAATGTCCGATTTGCATCAATTTACTCTGCGGAGGAACTTGTCGTTTTTGTCTTGTTGTGTCAAGAGTTGCCTTATTTTTTCGCTTTTGTTTGTTTTGATATCTGACTAACTCCACGGTGCTGAGGTGATGGAACTTCTCTCTTGGCAGGGCTTTAAAAATCGGGTGGAGGATGGCAGTGCTGAGTTTCGTGGACTTCACGGGGTCTCAAAAAAGATGGACTGGTTCCATTGGTTCCATTGGTTCCATTGGTTCCAATCCCTACCAGTTCTTCATAGTTCTTCATTAGTCCCATTTTCCTTTTTCTTTGTGCAGATATTTTGCCTTATTTTGCCATTTCTTTTCCTGTGCAGGACGTGTGGAAGATGGTTCAGCAGGTGGATTTCAATGAGAATGGCACCATGGCTCCTTGGCGATCGACAGATCCGACAGATCGCTCTGAGTGGATTTGGATTTGCATATCCCGCTGAGATTCCTATGGTTATAGATATGCTATGGTTATAAATATACTATGGTTAGAGAGAGATCACCAAAAATTTCACTACTAGACCTATGGATTTTTGCATCGCCTTGCACCAGGATGCGACGGAATACCTTCGCTTGATGCGTTTGCAGAAGGAGGTGAAGTTATCCGTCTACCGCAAGGTTTTTCAGCGCCTCGGCAGCCAGTGATTTTGCAGGGCGCCCCATATCGGATAGCTAAGTATCGCCCAGTACCTCTGGTGGCCGAGGCGACGTGAATTGAGTACGACGGCCATCACCAAGGATTTACTGCCGCTCAGCTCAAGGCATTCGGAGATGGGGATGGGATGCTCAGGACATGGGATGTTTCTAATGTTACCCTCTGGTAAACTAACATAGCTATTGAAAATGGTCATTTATAGTGAGTTTTCCCATTAAAACTTGTAATTTTCCAGAGTTATGTTAGCTTATCAGAGGGTACTAATTGCTACTAATATCTAGCAATATCCATTAAGATCATTAAGAACTGTTAATGACATGAATCTCATTGACCATTGCACATATGTTCAAGGCATGCATTATCAACTCAGGTTTCTGTTTGTTTCCCACGTGATGCTGGCCGAAGCCCAGGAAAGATGCTTTCCTCGAAGCGGACCTGAATGCGCCGCCACGCCGCTGGTCAAGCAGTCATCTTACATCATTTTCCATTTCCCCATCATTTCCCATCATTTTCCATCATTTTCTCATCATTTTCTCATAATTTTCCATCATTTTCCATCATTTTCCATCATTTTCTCATCATTTTCTCATCATTTTCCATCATTTTCCATCATTTTCTCATCATTTTCTCATCATTTTCCATCATTTTCTCATCATTTCCCATCATTTTCCATCATTTCCCATCATTTTCCATCATTTTCTCATCATTTCCCATCATTTTCTCATCATTTTCTCATCATTTTCTGATCATTTTCCATCATTTTCCATCATTTTCCATCATTTTCTCATCATTTTCTCATCATTTTCTCATCATGTCCCATCATTTTCTCATCATTTTCCCATCATTTTCCATCATTTTCTCATCATTTTCTCATCATTTTCCATCATTTTCTCATCATGTCCCATCATTTTCTCATCATTTTCCCATCATTTTCCATCATTTTCTCATCATTTTCTCATCATTTTCCATCATTTTCTCATCATTTTCCATCATTTTCCATCATTTTCTCATCATTTTCTCATCATTTTCTCATCATTTTCTCATCATTTTCCATCATTTCCCATCATTTTCTCATCATTTTCTCATCATTTTCCATCATTTTCCATCATTTTCTCATCATTTTCCATCATTTTCTCATCATTTTCCATCATTTTCCATCATTTTCTCATCATTTTCTCATCATTTTCTCATCATTTTCTCATCATTTCCCATCATTTTCTCATCATTTCCCATCATTTTCCATCATTTTCCTACCATTTCCTATCATTTTGGATGGTTTTTTTGGTGCTGGGCTCGCTAAATTCGCTAGGTCTCGTGGAAGAGGCCTTCATCAGCTGCATCTCGGAACAGGGGCAGGTGTCCTCAGGCCGATGGGCTGTCATCCAGTCATCCAACCGAAGATCATTAGCATTAATTATTGAATATAGTGATTAATTAAATATCCATCAATTGATAAAATAAAATATGATTATTATGATAATTATAATTATTAAGAATTATTATTATCCAATTAATTATTATTAAATATCCATCTAACAATTATTATGATAATCAATGGATAATTAATGGATAATTAATATTAAATATCCATCTAACCATCATTAGTATTAATGTCAACCCCGGATTTTGCTAAACCATGGTTTATGAAAATTAGGGGATATTCCTCCAATAGTCATAATAGAATACTTACATGGTACCAATATTTAATAATTACTAACATAGCTATTGAAAATGGCCATTGAAATAGTGAGTTTTCCCATTAAAAATGGTGATTTTCCATAGTTATGTTAGTTTACCAGAGGGTAGTTATTAAATACCAATTAGTATTAGTAATTATTAAATATTGGTACTAACTATCACATAATTATTATGCTTTTTTTTTTTATTACTAATATGATAATTAATGCTAATGTTAAATATTAATCATTATTATAGTGATATTAACAATTAGTATTATTAAATAATGATATGAATAATCATTAGCATTAGTACTAATATCAACCGAATATCCAGCCTCAAGGCATTAGCAGTACTGAATATAATGACACTAAGTGAATTTAATTCGCTGATATGATTTAGTACTTGAGATATATACATATATAGACTACATATAGACTAATTAGCTATTATATAGTTATTCGCATCATAAGCATATATAGTTATTAGCTGATGATATGCAATTTAGTACTTGGTAGTACTATTTAGTAGTACTATTTAGTAGTACTATTTAGTAGTACTATTTAGTAGTACTATTTAGTAGTACTATTTAGTAGTACACAAATTCAGGAAGAGCCTAGCAAATTTAGCTAATTAGTAGCTATGATTGAGCACTTATTAGTACAATCAACAGTAGTACGTATTTTATTTTTATTACTACAATTGTTGCAGAATATTTGGTTAATGTGGGGTTTCCCCTATTAATGGATGGTTTGTTTCCTTCAAAATCCATAAATAAAATGGATGATTTACTCTCCGATAAACTGACATAACGAACTGGAAAATCAACCTTTTATATAGGTAGAATCAACTATAATTGGTCATTTTCCAGTACTTAGTGGTTCTTAGTACTTATTAGTGCTTAGTTAGTGTGCAAAAAAAAACAATCATTATTACTGCGCTTGACTTTCATTGGGCTGAGGATTTACTGCGAAAATTGAGTTTGGGAGACAAAATATGATGGAGAACTTAGTTGGATTTCGCATCCTTTTTTTCTCCACAGATATCTAAATCATGTTAAATGCAGGGAAATTTCGGGAATGGCGACTGGACATTTAGACATTTAGCATATCATGCTGTGAAGCCTCGCCCCGCGAGGCCTCTCTTGGGATCTCTGGGTGAGAGTTGCGGAGCAGATCCGTAAGTTGATCCCCGTGGAGAACCGGAAACAGGCCACCTTCAGTGATGCCGAGCTGGATCAGCTGAGGCCAATCCGGAGGGGGGTGAAACGTGTTAAACATGGCCCACTGCTGTTGCCTCCCTGAACTGTTTAAACCGTTGCACTGCTAACCTCCAAATGACCCCAAAGATGGTAAATTGGGGATTTCCTAAGTCATGGGGGTACCCCCAAATCATGAATTTTTGGGATTTTCCATGGATTTTCCATGAAATAAACCATCCAGCGACCTGGGTTACCACCGGCAGGACAGCCTTTAATCTCCAAAGTTCCGATGGCTTTGTGTCGAAGGGCCAGCTATTGTGGATGCTGGCAGACTCCGGGATGCCGGTCAACAAGGTGGGCAGCTGTGCCAGTTGGATCACATCCATTCTTAGGCCTCAAAATTATCCTATCTATTGGGGTACTTAAAATCACTTAAAGTCAACACATTTATGTTTGATGAATGATATGAATGTGGAAAACCCAATGCCATAAAACTATATGACTATAAGAAGCCAACGTGAGATGGCATTCAGATTCCACCTGGCACCCTCCAAGCCATGGTTTCCCCAGTTCCAACGATTTACGCTGCACGAATTCTTCACTTTCCCCAAGCATGGCTGGTTCTGCTTGGTGCCGTTGAGGTGATTTTCATGGGTTTTTTTCTCCAGGGTGAGTTCACTTCCACAACCATGGTGAGATATACCCTCCAGCAATTTGACATAGCTATGATGCTATGGAGAATCACCATTTTAGCAGGTAAACGATTGAACCCAATGGGTCAGTTTCCACAGCTATGTGAAATTACCAGAGGGCACAAGTATATGGAGATGAACGCAGCATAGAAATAACGAAGTTATGAAGAACATGAGCTGCTTGTACTACTTATATATGCTCAAGAATCACGATGGTGAGATATATTGCAAGGTGAGGCCAGCATTTTCGATAGCAAGGTGTTGGCGATTTTATCACTTGGTGAATACCTTTGGGGTGAATCATCCCGCATCATGACTGGGATTCCGTACAATGATATCAACCGTTATCAACCACTATGATATGATTTTATTAAGCATGATCAAACCACTATTATGTGATTAATAACTTTTAATATTCTTTAATGGTTAATACTATATGTTATTGTCAACCACAAGTAAATGAAAACCATGATTAACCATGATTAAAACTATGATTAACCATGATTAAAACCATGATTAACATTGATTAACCATTATCAACCACTAGTAACCACAATTAGCCACTGAAAAGAAAACAACGCCAGGCCAGTGGACGACGAGACTTATACCTGAGCCTGGATCGAGCCCGGAGGAAAGCGTCACTCGAACAGCGAGAATGGTGTATGTCATATGTCTATTAGATATTTAGAGATATTATATGTCTATACACCTTACATAGGTACTCTCTATATAGGTGTATTACACATATATATATATACATATTAATATATATATATAGAATATATATATATATACATATTAATATATATATATATATATAGAATATATATATATATACATATTAATATATATATATATATATAGAATATATATATATATATGTATATAATATTTATATATAGATATGACGTAAATGTGCATAAACAATGCGTATGTCTATGTGCACCGAGGCTGGATGCCGGGGTCCCAGAGGAGGTGCGGATCACATGTCGCAGCTATTGCTATTTTCAGCTCGGTGAAATCTTCCAATTCGCTCATGGTTTATTATGGTTTGTAGTGGTTTATTCTCCATAATTCAGATCTTTTTCAAATTGTTCGTGCTTTTTTTTTTGGGATGAACACTCCCAGCTCGAAAGCTCCCCTTTTTAAGCTCAATTTGCCGTGTGCTTCGCGCCTTGCGCGCAGGATGTGGGTCAAATTGGCAGCCCCCGCATTCGCTTCTTCCCGGTGGTTCACTTGGCGCGGGCCTTTCTCAAGAACTTGACCCAGAAAGTCTTGGCGTCTTGGCCGCGCGGCCGTTTCGAAATCCATCCAATGAAGTATTAATCTATTTAATCTATTGATATAGCTACCATAAATCCGAGTTTTACTAGATTTTACTAGTTAACTAAACCAACTTGGGGGTTTCAAATATCTATGTTTTTTGAACCAGACTTAGGGTGATTGGTTGATCTGACGAATATTGTTGGGATGGCTTAAAAGCACCAGTCTAGATATGTTTACCTAGTAGTTCCAAACCAACTTGGCTAACTATGGGGCACCACCCATGGAAATGCTTGCGATACATTCCAGATTTGAACCTGGTGTTCTTCTCAGGAACGGGAAGAAGCGGCAATGAGGCAAGTACACAGAGCTGGCGAGTTGGATGGTGGGTTTGGTGGTTCACAGAATGCTTCCTCCATCTATTTTCAGGTAGTTTTTCTCAAGACCTACACCTAGCCACCCCCAAAAAAGGATCGAATTTGGTAAAGTCCGGTTAAAACAGTGGGAAATTCCACTTTTTCTTTTTTTTTTGGGGGGGGGGTGCTAATAAAGTCATTGGTTTTATTGATCTTCAAGCTGTCCGTCAGGGCCGTGCGCTTCTCTTCCACGGAAGTCATGGAACTTCGCCACCTCTTTGAGCGTGAGGCTTGGTGGGCAGATCGCGGAGCTATACTTGGGATATACTTGGGATATACATCGATATACCCCCAAAAAATATGTGGGTGATTTTTGTTACGATTCCTGGCATTAGCCCCTCCGCTTTCGGGGCTTTCTTGAGGGGTTCCGGCCAAATGGCCCCGCGGCGTCCGGAGGCGCAGGAGTGTATCAAGGAGGAGCAACAACATGACAAGGAGGCAGGTCGGCGGCCTAGCCGTGGATAGTGGAGCGATGACTTGGTGGCGAATGATTGAATATGACTAGAATGGTTAGGGGCTATAGAAACTATGGTTGTTATATTTCCACCATATTCCACCATATTTCACCATATTCCACCATATTTCCCATGAGCCAAGATGAGATGCACCAGTTCCGCTTGATCCGGTGGATCCCAGGACGAGCCACGCAGTCTGGGCACCGTCATTCGACTCTTGGGTCAAGAAGCTCGGGTGCCCATCAGCCGCGTCATTCTGATGACCGCACGCATCGGGGCTCGCATCAAGATTTCGCAAAAGGAGGAGCAATCTGTGATGAATTGTGATGAATTTCTGTGAATATCGATGAAGATCCGGCAATCATTCCTGCAACTCATCAGTTTCTCATCAGTTTCTCCGAATTGTCCGATGTCAATCTTTAGCCTCGAAAAGAGTCGAGACACCACCGCATCGCCGCGCTCCGGACGGCAGGAGCTGTATTTCAAGATCCGAGAGCTTTGCGTCCAGGACCCTGGGGAAACACATCGAGGTATCGACTTCCCGTGCTTCCTGCAGCTGATGTGGGGACTCCACAGATGGACAAATTTCATGGGCACAAAAAGGGCAGCTCTCTGAAAGACTTTTTTAAAGACTCAGAACTTGGATTCACTAGATCATAATAGCTACAATATGATGTAATCTCACATAATTCGACATATGTACATATATATATATTATAGATAATGTTATAATATGTCTATAAAAGACATCTTCAGGCCGCAGCCTCTTTGGGTCGTTTTGTCGTGCCTTGTCCCGGATGGAACGGCCACGGAGCGAGGCAATGGATGTTGGACTGCAACTTTGGCGATATCAACTCGGCGGCTGAGCGATCCCGCTGACACGGCGGGTTTTTTGAAGTGGAAACATGTTTCAGAATTGAAGAAACAAAGATGCCAAGGAAAATAAGAAGATCCAATTTGAAGCATTTTGAAATTTGGAAGCCCCACACAAATAATCAAAGCACGACAGGCGATTGAGATGATTGCAGATGTGCCCCAGGGCGCTGAAACGATTCCCAATCTTTAGCGTCGCCGGGTACGGCTCCGTAAACGCAGGGGCTGTCCCAGCACCCCGCGCGCCTCTGGACGTCCAAGATGGCCAGAGCCGTGTCACTGGTCGAGTGTGTACAGAGCATATCCAAATGTCTGCAGCCACAGAAGCTACATTGTGCTACAATTCCACCCCAAAATCAGTTTGATCCCATTAAAAGAGCGATTCATCTCACACTCATTGTCATACACGTATGAATATAAAATAATATAAATATAAATCTACATCATATACATAAATACTAACATACAAATTATGTACCCACATACCTATCATCATCATAAATCACTTTGAATAGTCTTGGAGCAACAGTTTTTTTTTCGTTTTCCAGGGGATTCCAGGTTGCATCAAAAACACCTGGACCCGTTGTGACTTCCGGGACCCACGAAGTGGAGACCCCGGCGTGTTACATGGCCATGTTTTTTCTGAAAGGGATGAATGGCCGGTCAGAGGCATCGAGGCATCGTTACAATGGACAGCAGTGCTTTATCTGGACAAAAGGCCGCAGTGCACTTGGAAGCTGCAAGTCAAGAATCCAATGCAGGCACAGCACTCTATATCTCTATTAGGTTTTACCTTATTATTATTATTGTTATTATTATTATGATTAGCATTGTTATCATAATCATCATTGGTATTATTCTCATTATCATGACTATTATCATTATCATCATCATTAACATTATCATCACTATTATCATAATCATAATCATTCTAATAATTATCATAATTATCGCAATTATCACACATATCATAATTATTTATTATTATCATTATTATCATTGTTAATACGGATACAATACCAATGATAAAAATAATGATCATAGTTTCTGCCAATTATCATATTTATTACCACTAGTATCTGGTTGGTGGTTTCAAACATTTTTGATTTTCCATTTCATATGTGGGATGTCATCCTTCCCATTGACGAACTCCATCATTTTTCAAGATGGTTAAACCATGTTAAAACCACCAACCAGTTATCTAATCATCATTCTTAGATTCTACCATATATTATCTAACCATCATCTTAGATTCTACCTTATTTCTATTATCTCTTATCCAATCATATATTTATTACCACTATATTCTATTTCTTCCAACTCCAATTAGTGGACTTAGCGACCCATCGAATCTGGATGGCGACTGCAGCGTTGTGGCTCCATGAATTTGAAATGCCGGCGCCAGAGCAGCCTCCCTCGATATGGATCGCCCGCCCTTCGGCCCCAAAAGGTCGATGGGGAACTGAAGTTTATCACCAAGACATTTTATAGATACTTATAGTTTATCATGGATATATATATATATGGATATATGGATATATATATATTATATATATGGATATATATATAGAATAGATTTCTTTGGGGATAATTATATGATATTATATGTATAGCTAAGTATAGCTAAGTATAGCTAAGTATAATGATAGAATAGATCATAGCAAAAAAATATAGAACCATATGCAATGGTGTATTCTCCAATTACCCACCGGTAATCAAACATGGCAAGATAACATAGTTGATTTACAGATCATTTTCCCAGCTATAAACCTTCATTTTGGGATGTCTCATTGCTATGTTTGATGGCGAAATCTCCATCAATAGCTCTAAGCATTGTTCGGAAGTCAGATCAGCACTTCGAAGTGGGAAATCCATCGGTCGGTTTCCAATATCAACCAACTAGCTGTTTTAATGTGGGAAATCCCTCAACACATCGTTTATTTTTTTCACGTCGATGTCGCCGTTTCGCCCAAGGTAACCGTCAACAAATCGTGGGATCTGGGAGCAGTGGCGACCGTGGCCGACCTGCGACGGGCGCTGAAGTTCGCCAATGAACGCCGAAGCCAAGGCGACCGCCTCGGTGTTTAGGTCGACGTGACCAAAAAGGAAAGATTTTTTTTCCCCATATGGGAAATCATATGGATGATATGGAATATATGGGAAAAAATATCAGATGATATGGGATGAAATGGGATATTACCAAAAAATATGAGATGATATGTCCCAACATATGGGAAATGGATGGAATATATGGGACGAATATATGTCATCTCATATTTTTTCCCTAACGGAATTGATTGTGATATTTTTGGGAATATGATATGATATGAGATGATATGAGATGATATGAGTCCCATCACCAACATAATAAATATTAACCCAACATTGGGAATCTATGGGAATATCTATGGGAATATCTATGGGAATTCACCTCTTAAAACGACAGTGATCCCATCCAAAGATTCATCCCCGAAGATTTGTTCCAAATCATGGTGGTTTTTGGAAGCATTTTATCCCCTACATCCACCAGGGTTTCTTGGGCTTTGATAGCGGGGAAGGGCGTGGTGATTTACCCATGGAGGTGTCATCAAATGGGCCATGTGGGAATACGTCCCACATCATGGATTCATGGATGATGATGGTTGAGTTGTGGATACTGTGGATTTGCCCCCAAAAGTATCATGACCCTGCCATGACTTGAGGCTTGAAAAAGATTGAAAAAGTACATTCCTCTAAAAAGTAGTGATTCTGAGTGTCTATGTTCGTTGAGGGATGGCAACCGTCATTTAAAGCGGGTTTTAAACATGGTACATATGGCCATATGGGACTGTAAAGTTTAAAAATGATGTTTGATGATGGTGACTTAGATAGTTTTGGATATTTACGTATTTTAAACGGTTTCACATATTTGTTGATATGATTCTTTCATTGGTAAACCATTTTGGTTGAAGGTCTTGAATCACAACCTAAAGTTTTCTCTTTTTAGAGGCTTTTCTGGTTTCGCTGGTTGATGGTTTCAACGGAAATGCTGGATTTCACCGCATGAACTGTACATCCGCACAGGGCGCTCTGTCTGTACATACGTATGTAAATATGTATATATATATAGACATACTGTATATATTTATCTATGTATATGTACTATGCAGTATACATAGTGTGTGATGTATTATGTGTTATGTGTCATTACTGATGTGTTGTACATATTTTCACACACACATAATGTCACATATATATATATATATAAATACATATCGATATGTATGTATATTACAAGATATCATATATGTGTATATATTTAAAAAAATGTAGTATGTACACCATATATGACATAGTATCTACTTACTGTATACTTTATATACATATTATAAGTTGATGAGCAGGCGAAGCTTCCGAACATCTTTTGAGCTCCTCGAAGGACGGTTTTTTGGATGGCGCGACATCCGGGAGAATCATGGATCATGGGAAAACACGGGAAAATATGGGAACATATGGGAAAATATGACGAAATGACGGGAGGTTTGAATGGGAAAATCAGAGGAACTTGAATGGGGAAGAAACAACTATACATGGACATTTAAATGGGTAAATCGGGTGTAAATCATACATCAATGGGCGTGTCTCGATTGCTGATGATGACGGTGGCGATGATGACGATGATGACGATGATGACGATGATGACGATGATGACGACGACAATGATGATGATGATGACGATGATGGTGATGGTGATGGTAGCGGTGACGATGACGACGACATTGCGATTGCAGGTTTGAATTATGCATGTTAGGAACAACGTAGTCACTATGATACTTCTACGAAAGCAACTAAATTGCGAACGCTCCTTGATGCCATGCAGCAACCACGGCCGTGGGCTGCTCACCTCACTAGAGGAGTTGATAATAGTGGATGTACTTACTGCATGCTACGCTGGCCCTGAGACTCTCGCGCACATACATCAAAAGAAAACGTATTAGCACTAAAAACAAACAAGAAAGGATAACATAATTTCGACAGCAGGAAGGGAAAGAAGGAGGGAGGGAAGAAGGAAGGACGGCAGGACGAAAGAAACAAAGGCCTAGCTCCAAAATGCTGCGTGCACCTTCCAATTTACACATGTTACTTTCAATGAGCTGCAAGTGCCACGCAATTCACATTTACTGTGCAGATCTTAGCCGCAACACCCTGCAAACACCATGCAACTATGTGCAATATATGTGCACTGTGCAGATGATTTCAACATGTTGCATAGACCATTCCACTTGCATCTTTGATCTTCGGAAAGACGCAAAATAGCATCCAATTTACAGATGCCATTTCACAAATGCTGCAAGTGCCATGCGGTTTACACGTGGTAGTTACAAAATGCGGCAAAAACCTTGTGATGCGCTAAATTTTGCCCCGGTATGCTGCTGTGCAAGTTTGGACATGCTGCAAGCATTTTACAGTGTACAGATTTTTGCTTCCGATCGCAGTAAAACAAAAACGTGTTTTTTCAGATCTTTTCAGAACATATCACTCCAAATCTTGCAAACATCATGCAATTTGCAGACGTTAGCTTTGGGCTAATGCAAATATTGTGCGATGGCAAAGTTCCGAGCAATGAGTTGCTGTTGCACAAACCATGTAGTGCACAGGTGCAAGCTGCAAAGTGCATCAAAATGCTGCAAATACCGAGTAATTTTGCGCACATACTACGCAGCCTAGAGATTCCAACACACCAAGCGACCAAAATATTGTATGCTGATTTGTTTAGCCTTTTGGTTTTGGCCAACCATTTTCAACCTTTACATTTATGGCTTTTGCACAGAGGGATGCTTACACACAGGGATGCCTTCGCACATGGGTGCTTTTACACAGAGATGCTTTTCGCAGAGACATGTTTTCAGACACACACGCACACAAACTTGGTGCTTTTACACACAAATGCCTTCATGCACAGGTGCTTTTTTACAGGGATGCTTTTATTCGCAGGAGCTTTTACACACAGATGCGCAGGCATTTCTACACACAGATGCCTTTACACAGCGATGCTTTCACACCGGAATTCTTTTACACACTACTGTAGCACATGTGTTTTTTTACACGGGGTTTCTCTTGACACAAAGTAGCCTTCACACACAGAAGCTTTACAGAAATACTCTTACGAGATATGGTTCCTACACAGGAATACATTTGTACAGAGGTGTTTTTCTACACAGGTACTTTTACAAAAAGGTGATTTTTGCACAGGTATTTTTCTTTACAAAGGGATGCTTTTACACGCGGGTGCTTTTAGACTGCGACACTTTTAGGCAGAGAAATTCTCACATGGGCGAGGCTGGAAACACAGTCTAGGGGAGGGTTCAAACCATTTTGGAATCAGGCTTCCACCCACTCTCATGTTTCGATTTACACACAAAAAATGCTTGCAGAGAAATGCTTTTACACACAAGCGCTTTAAGACATAAACACTTTTTTCACAGAGATGATGGTGCAAAGAGGAACTTTTGGACGCAGCCGCGTTTACACACAGGTGCCTTTACACAGAGATGCTTTCTCACACAGGTGTTTTGTCATACACAATACTTTTACACAGTGCTTTTACCGTCAGTTCTTTGACGCAGAGATTCTTTTACCCGCAAATACTTTTACACAGAGATATTTTAGCACTACACAATGATGTTTTTCATAGACAGGCATTTTTTCACGCACACACAGGCGCGTTAACAGGGATGTTTTTAAAACGCACACGCTTTTTCACAGAGATAGTTGTACACAGAAATGCTGTTGCACAGAGATGCTTTCACACAGAGATGGCTTCACACACAAAAACACTTTTCCACACACACACTTTTACACAGAGATGATTTTACACTGAGCAGCTTTACACGCAGATACCATTACAAGCAGAGGTGCTTTTACAAAGCAATGGATATACACGAAGAGCTTCGGATGTTTTTACACAGGCATGCTTTTGTATGATTTCCGACGGCGGGCACGCATTTTCGCGCCACAAGAGTTCAGCAAGCAGATGTAAAACCGCAATTTCAGCGCACCTTTGGCGATCGAGACGCATTTCGTGGGAAAGGGTTGACCCAGCGCAAACCCACATTGCAATTTACATTTCATGCGAGGAGGTTGCGTTTTGTGGACGCCCTAAGAGAAAATGTAGAAACACTTTTGAACTTATTGTAGGTGTCTTTACAGTAAGAAGTTGATCTCCACCTGCATCTTCACAGCTGCCACTTTAAAATATCAAATCTCAGGTGTTGTTTTTGGAAGTTGATCTCCGCCTGCGCCTATGTCTCTGCCACAATACACCAGCATATGTTCATTTGGTAGTTGTGTCACAGTAAATGATATGTGCCTGCATCTGTGTACCTGCACCCAAGCGTCAATACGTATTTATAATTATTTATATATGTACACTTGTATCTATACTTGTGTATACAGTAATGTATAGCCATGAGATTTTGTAGATGTGTTGAAAAAGATCATGTCTACCTGCACCTGTACACGAGTTGGAATATGAAAAGTAAGGATGTGGAGGATTAGTATTATTGGTGGTGGTGGTGGTGATGATGATGATGATGTTGCTGCTGCTGATGATGATGATGATGCGGGCATGGTTGATGAAAAAGAAGAATATGATGGTGAAGAAGACGAAGATGAAAATGAAGAAGAAGAAGAAGAAGAAGATGATGATGATGGCGGCGTTGTGATGATGATCTTGTTGTGATGATTATGTTATTTGCGCGACGGTGTTGTGATTGATGATGGTGATGCGAGAAGATGGTGGCGGTAAAACATGTTTATGACAAAGTATGTTGGCAGCAATGTTTTGGTGTCTGTCCTGCTGGTGTCTTGGTGGTCTCTCAATTGTGTTTCGGTAGTCGTTGGTGTCTTGGTGGCCGTTTGGTGGTGTGTCCCTAGTGTCTTGGCAGTGTTTGGTGATGTTTCGGGTGTGTTGCTCATGTCTTGGTGGTGTTTCTGTGGTGTCTTGGGCGGTGTTCCGGGGTAGTGTCTTCGTGGTATTCAAGGAATAATATTTTTTTGACAAAGCTGGCTCCCCCGTCAATACGAAATTGGCGTCAAAGGAATGAAACGCGACACTTTGCTATTTGGGGTTGTATGCTGGGTTAATTTGTGTATTTATTTGTCCAATATATTTTCTTGGGTTCCCAATTTTGATTCGTACCCGGCCCGATTACTCAGTATCAAAACTGACATTTTGGTGAAATTCTCAGGTCCATGGTTTTTTCGTGCAACTTTGATTAGATCGTCCATCAGTTTGGAGATTCCCTACATAGAAACAACAATCAGCTGGGCAGTTCGGGCTTAGCCCAGTGATCTATGGAAGATATCCCCATTTACATGGGGCTTTCCTGAAATGGGGATACCCCAGAAGGATGGTTTGTTTATGTTTGTTTCATGGAAAATCCCACTAAAACTCCTTAAAAAAATGGATGGCACCTCGCAAAAAAATGGCCGGCAGGATGCGAATGGAACACTTAGTCGTCCCCAATGTGACACTGAGAAGGTCTTGACACAGGTGAGGTGTCTGGAGAATCTGCATCGGGCTCGAAAAATCGTTTTTTTTTGTTTAACTATGGTTTATGGTAGATATAACATGATATAACTATAGTGAATGGGGGTTTAAGTTGGTTCATAAACCAACAAACATAACTGGAGGGCACCATCCTGGACGATGGTGATGATAATCCGATGGGATACACTCAGTGAAAAAGTGATGGATAGCTATGGGAGCAGCAGTGACCCCATCTATTTAAGCCTCATAAATGGATGAATATGGATGATCTACTCAGTCTTTCCATGGGTTTAAGATATCTTATTTTTCCCATGGAAACTGAACAATTTTGAGGCATCCAGCTGTTACCCAGCTGTTTCCGCCAGGGATTTTTGGGTCGTTTTTGGGTCGTGATCTCCGTGATCTCGCAGGCGGTTGTGGTTCCAGTGAAGCTCCATGTGGCGGTGCAGCGAATTCGGAAGCGGAAGAAGCCCAAGAAGTTGGTGGCTCCCAACACCAGCCGCGTAGGGAGGCGTGGGAAAAATCCATGGAGAAAAACACCAAAAATTTCCCATGGGAAATCGATGGGGATTGACCACGAGCCATGAACCATGGCTATTTTTTCAGGGTTGTGAAAGCCGTATGTTCCTTTGTTTGTTTTTGCAGTTTTCATGGATGAAGATGTGTAAGATGTGTAAATCTTTTTTGAGTTCTGGTCGCAGGTTGATGCCGAGCATCCAGGAATGTTTGAACAAATTTTGGAGTGACGAGGCCAGGGATCTGACTGTCAGGCCGCCAGGCCCACGCTATGGATCCTAAGTGAGACATAAAATGGTTGAATATGGTCCCTAAGTGGTTCTTGATCCTGTTGTTCCTGTTCTGATTCTGTTTGATCTTCCTATATTTTTTGTATTTTGGTAGGTGATTTTTCCGGAGCTGCTCAGGTGAATTCGGAAGATTTGCTACGCTTGCGAGTGGTATTTCGATCCATGTCAGAGGAGACAAAGTGAATTCGGGACGTCCGGTTAGGTTGGGTTGGATGGATATTAACCACGGTGATTAGTATATCACATATGAATATATATATATATATACATATGTGAATATATATATATATAGTATAGTTATAGAGTTATAGATGGTTATATATATATATGGATAAAGTCTTTTGTATATATATATATACAATATTATATAGGTATATGCATTATGTCTATATTGTCTATACATATCTACATATCACGTGGTAAACCCAATAGCAAAGCATGCCCCAATGGGATTCTTGGGCCCAGTCCGGCCAGGATGGACTGCATGTGCTTTGCAACTGCTTGCCAGAACTGATGATGCGCTCGGGCTTTCATACCTTGTCAGAAGAGAAGTCCCTTGGATCAAAGATCGACTCGTCGACATGGAAAACCCAGCATTTGTAGGTCAATCATCTACAGCACCATATTTACCAATATTTCTTACATTTTCTTTTTTTTTTTACGAGGTCAGCAATAACCCCTCGCCCAGGTGTAGAGAAGTGGTTCAACAAATCACCACTTTCGACTACATGGACTTCGAGGCGGTGCGATGGTTGGATGGTTCGATGGTTCATCAATGGACTGTTCATGGAGGTTTTCTGTGGTCGAAATCGCCGAAAGTTCGCCAGGATTTCTCAGACTTCAGCGAGCGCGCGATTCTTGCATCCTGGCGGATATGGATGAATGTAGACCCATGATGTCTGGATTCCCACTATGGCCACTACGGGATGGATGAATCCATGCAATTGGTCCTATAATCATTTTTTGGTCTTAGCCATAGCCCACAGCTCAAAAAGTTCAGAAGACTCTTTGGGCTCTTTCTATTTCCCCCCAGCAGCCTTTTGTGCCGAGGAAGAGAGGAAAGGCTACCAAGACTTGCTCAAGACGTGGGTTCCGAACCCATTTGACAAATTTGTTGAGCCCGCAGAGCAGGTTCGAGGCGGGCAGCCTGGAGGAGTGTGGAGATTTTGTGCCCTGAATTGCCTTGCACTTTCCCACTTTCCCCACCGGAATTTTCATCGTTTTTTGCACATGACCGGCTGGAGCCAGGCTTTTTGAATATGCTGAATGTGATTTGCACCCGGAAGAATATCCTCGAGATTTTGGACTTTGCCGGCTTGAAGGCTGGGGTTGGTCACTAAAAAAATTGAGTCCTGGCTTTGAATTCTTGGCATTCGACGATTTTGACCGGGCCACACCCGGGTTTTCCATATGGGTATGGGTCAATACCTATAGATACATTTTTGGGGGTTATTCACATCCATTTTAACCCAGCTATTTTGATGTGAACTACAGGGGATTCCATGGGTTTTGACACACTGCCATATGGATTTCGTGGAGGATGAGCTGTGCAACTCGCCACAAGAAATGCTACGCTTCTTGGCCGCGTACCAATCCTGCGAGGGCTTCACCAAGAAGGACCGGCTGTAGAATATACCCGGCCTGGTAAACGTTTACATATGGAAAGATCCACCATTTTCAATGGAAAATCCACTATAACTATGGAAAATCACCATTTTCAATGGGAAAATCCACTATAACTATGGAAAATCACCATTTTCAATGGGAAAATCCACTATAACTATGGAAAGATCCACCATTTTCAATGGGAAAATCCACTATAACTATGGAAAGATCCACCATTTTCAATGGGAAAATCAACTATAACTATGGAAAATCACCATTTTCAATGGGAAAATCCACTATGACTATAACTATGGAAAATCACAATTTTCAATGGGAAAATCCACTATAACTATGGAAAGATCCACCATTTTCAATGGGAAAATCCACTATAACTATGGAAAGATCCATCATTTTCAATGGGAAAATCCACTATAACTATGGAAAATCATCATTTTCAAGGGGAAAATCCACTATAACTATGGAAAATCACCATTTTCAATGGGAAAATCCACTATAACTATGGAAAATCACCATTTTCAATGGGAAAATCCACTATAACTATGGAAAATCACCATTTTCAATGGGAAAATCCACTATAACTATGGAAAATCACCATTTTCAATGGGAAAATCCACTATAACTATGGAAAATCACATTTTCAATGGGAAAATCCACTATAACTATGGAAAATCACAATTTTCAATGGGAAAATCCACTATAACTATGGAAAATCAATTTTCAATGGGAAAATCCACTATAACTATGGAAAATCACCATTTTCAATGGGAAAATCCACTATAACTATGGAAAATCATCATTTTCAATGGGAAAATCCACTATAACTATGGAAAATCACCATTTTCAATGGGAAAATCCACTATAACTATGGAAAATCATCAATTTTCAATGGGAAAATCAAATTTTCAATGGGAAAATCCACTATAACTATGGAAAATCACCATTTTCAATGGGAAAATCCACTATAACTATGGAAAATCACAATTTTCAATGGGAAAATCCACTATAACTATGGAAAATCATCATTTTCAATGGGAAAACCATTTTCAATGGGAAAATCCACTATGACTATAACTATGGAAAATCACCATTTTCAATGGGAAAATCTATAACTATGGAAAATTACATTTTCAATGGGAAAATCCACCATAACATGGAAAATCACAATTTTCAATGGGAAAATCCACTATAACTATGGAAAATCACCATTTTCAATGGGAAAATCCACTATAACTATGGAAAATCACAATTTTCAATGGGAACATCCACTATTTCTATGGATAACTATGGAACGA
Organism: Cladocopium goreaui; assembly: GCA_947184155.2. NCBI lineage: Eukaryota > Dinophyceae > Suessiales > Symbiodiniaceae > Cladocopium > Cladocopium goreaui. The sequence continues at coordinate 1,493,573 of CAMXCT020001446.1, read as the reverse complement.
TCACCATTTTCAATGGGAAAATCCACTATTTCTATGGATAACTATGGAAAGATCACCATTTTCAATGGGAAAATCCACTATTTCTATGGATAACTATGGAAAGATCACCATTTTCAATGGGAAAATCCCCTATTTCTATGGATAACTATGGAAAGATCACCATTTTCAATGGGAAAATCCACTATTTCTATGGATAACTATGGAAAGATCACCATTTTCAATGGGAAAATCCACTATTTCTATGGATAACTATGGAAAGATCACCATTTTCAATGGGAAAATCCACTATTTCTATGGATAACTATGGAAAGATCCACCATTTTCAATGGGAAAATCCACTATTTCTATGGATAACTATGGAAAGATCCACCATTTTCAATGGGAAAATCCACTATTTCTATGGTCATTTTCAATAGCGAACTGTTAAATTACCAGAGGGTATCATTGGTTCCAGTTTTTCCCAAGGTCATCTTAAATATCTGATTGATCAAAGGCTATAACATATCTGATTGTATCTGATTGTTATGTTCCCCTTTTGTCCCAGTGTTTATAAATATTCCGATTTAAAAAACATGACATTCCCACTAATTTCCCATTTTCTATTCCCAAATAATATAGAACCACTAGTCACTTAATGATCCATGAAAGCTCATATGATTTCTTGACCTGCAGGAAGTCTCGGTCTTGCGCAGTGCCTTCAAAAGTTGCGAGGAGCGGCACCTTGGTGCTTGCATTCGGAGCATCCAGCAGGATCAACGGGAAACGGGTCATTTTACCCATTTTACCTCTAAAATCGACACAGTTTTCCCCCCGTATTTGAGGTGTTGGAATTTCGCCTTGATCAACCTTGTATCTTAAACACAAACATCAAAGTCGTCAAACTTTAATTTTGGCTCTGAAGATGACGATTTTCCTCGGCAATATACCTAGATAACCATCATTTTCCACATTACCTTGCCATTTTTGGCACTGCCAATTTATTGACACCAGCACTGAGGGCTCATGTGGGCCCCGAGGGGCGCTTGATCACACCCAAGAGCCTGAGTGGTGGCCTATTGCACCTGGCCCAAAACACCTCCATTCTTGGGGGATTTCCTATTGCCACGTTGAAAAATACTAGAGGGACATGAGAACATCAAAAAACGCATGGGACTTTTTTTGCTGGGGGGATCTTTGACCATCAGCATGCTGAACAAACTGGGAACCCAACGTTGACAGATCGGTGTGGCTGCACGTGGTGATTCTTTAATGGGACAGATCCAACATTTCTGAACGCCACGTTGGAAGACTTCCTGGAGCCCTGGAGGATTAGTAGACATAGGGTGTATAGCCATAATATCATGAGATTTCGTGTGTATACATGGGCCTGTTTGAACATGGAACCAGAAACGACATTGGTTGTTTTTGAAGGGGAAAATGATGCTTGTGGATGGAATGGGCTGATCTCTTCAGCGATTCACTCTGTCTGCCTCCCCCGAAGGCGCTTTGGAGGCATCTACTTCTTGGAAACTTGGCGCGAGATGAAATATCGCCAGAAGGCGCCGGCGTCGTCGCTTTTTGTAGTCGTTCCAACATGTTCCAATCCGACCAGGATCCATGGGAGTGTAGATTTCTACATTTCTACGGTCACTTGTGGCCAATTCCCAGCTGAAAAAATGACCAGTGACAGATGTGACAGCCTTTTCCTTGGCAGATCAACCAAACTGGCGTGAGCTTCTACGAGTTCTTGATCCATGCCCGGCGGGTACGTGAGACGCAGCTGCAGCTTGTGGCACAAGCAGTGGAGAAGATCTGCTCGTCAGATGTGCGGCAAGGGTTGATTGAGGAGAGCTTCGGGGAAAGATCCTGACATTTTCGGATATGGTCATGAGTCAGAAATAGCTAATTACAACTGGTAAAATGGATATTAGTGGATGTTTATTCCCAAATATGGTAAGAATAAACTTTTGACCCATCCCCATATGATTAAGATTGAGTACTTGTACGTTGCTCGATTCCAAGCTTGTTTGTACTGGTGCTTCTGAGATTCGGCACCTAAAAGAAGGACAACTGGTGACAGTTGTCCACATGAAATGGCACGATTCCTCTCATGGCACGATTTCCCGGGAACCATTTCAGTGGAACCAATGCCCGAGGAGTTGAGGATGTTGTGCCGTCCACTGGGTTTCACGCTGCAAGAAATGGAAGTCACGGAAATCCTACAGGAGCAAGGCGGATGCGGATCACGGCAGTCACGGCAAAAATGGCAGAATCATAGAACAGTTGTGTAACTTCATGATGACTTCATGTGCAAATTATATATTAATTATATAATGTACGAATTACATTTAATGTAGATACACTAGCTTTAAGCCATTTTGACAGCGCTTTTTATTCACATCAAATTCCTTCCCAGCGAGGACTCAGTGAGCCTTTTTGCTTGGACCTTGCCTGGGATTTCGTGTGCCACCTTCGAAGTCGACATGGCTTTACCAAAGCTGAGAAGGCGCGAAAAAAGCACAGCTGGCTAGGTGAAGAAAGGCATCGGGGATTTTTCTGGCTTCATATGCAAATGATTCTCTATAAATCTGTATATCATATATATATATATACACATACACACATACACATATAGACACATACATACATGCATACATGCATACATGCATAAATGCATAGATGCATAGATGCATAGATGCATAGATGCATAGATGCATAGATGCATAGATGCATAGGTGCATAGATGCATAGATGCATAGATGCATAGATGCATAGATGCATAGATGCATAGATGCATAGATGCATAGATGCATAGGTGCATAGATGCATAGATGCATAGATGCATAGATGCATAGATGCATAGATGCATAGATGCATAGATGCATAGGTGCATAGATGCATAGATGCATAGATGCATAGATGCATAGATGCATAGATGCATAGATGCATAGATGCATAGGTGCATAGATGCATAGATGCATAGATGCATAGATGCATAGATGCATAGATGCATAGATGCATAGATGCATAGATGCATAGATGCATAGATGCATAGGTGCATAGATGCATAGATGCATAGATGCATAGATGCATAGATGCATAGATGCATAGATGCATAGATGCATAGGTGCATAGATGCATAGGTGCATAGATGCATAGATGCATAGATGCATAGATGCATAGATGCATAGATGCATAGATGCATAGATGCATAGATGCATAGGTGCATAGATGCATAGATGCATAGATGCATAGATGCATAGATGCATAGATGCATAGATGCATAGATGCATAGATGCATAGATGCATAGGTGCATAGATGCATAGATGCATAGATGCATAGATGCATAGATGCATAGATGCATAGATGCATAGATGCATAGATGCATACATCCATCCATCCATCCATCCAACCAACCATCCATGCATCCATCCATCCATCCGTCCGTCCGTCCATCCATCCATCCATACATACATCCATGCATATACACATACATATATATATATACATACACATGTTTGTGCTTCCACAAAGATATGCCAACACACACACACACACACACGTGCCAGTTGCCCCAGTTGTCCTTTTGCTTACCTTATCGAGTCACTAACGTCGACATGTAGGCGACCGATTTAACTAATACTAATTTATGTGTCTATTTGTATCTTGATTTCAGAGGACAATTCTCATGTGGAAGATACAGATCATTTGGACAAGTATGAAGCCGAACATCAGGAGAATTGTGATTGACACCAGCGGTTGAATTTCAACAGGATTTGGTCAGCCGAAACTCTTCATGATTGGCCCTGAAATGACACCCCGTTTACATGCATTCTGCTCAACTATGATCGAGGGAAACAACCCAAATTAACAAAAAATGTCCGTCAAAGACACTAAACTCAACTAAGGGAAGTGAAGTCCTAACTAAGACACTAAACTAAACTAAACTACACTAAACTAAATTACTGTAAACCAAACTCCATTTTGGCGTCGCTGATTCCCTGTTTTATGTACCTTGAAGTTCCGCAATGCCCAGGATGGGACGACATTTTTGTTCCGCTCTCATTAAGAGATATTCACCACTAATTTGACCATGGTACATATGGGGATGGGTCAAAACCCTGGTACCTAGTGAACCCCAAAATAGCTGGGATTTATGGATGTTCATCCCACTAAAAATGGTATTAATAGGTATTGACCCATACCCATATCACCATATATCAACCACAAAAATCGCCTCCCCATCTTTGCTCACGGCACATATCACCATATATCAACCATGATCCCATGGCCCATGGCCCATACCGGGAGGCCGAATTGCTCGAGAGCTTTCATCGCTTCCAAAAAGGCGGTGAAGACGAACTCTCCACGGTGAAAATTCTGGAACTCATGGCTTGGCATCTTGGCAGACGCAAACAGATGCAACTATGACTAATATGGGTGTGTCTGAAAATAGTGTACCCCTAAACCCAATGGTTATAATGGCATATTATAAACAAATGGTTATTATGGGTTAATGATCATTATCCCTATTAAATGGCTATTTCATTGGGAATATACCCTGTATATCATGTATGTGTATTACATGTTAATAATGTTTTGATATTTGGGACAGATGCATATATATATATACATGTATATCATTGTGAGTAGTATTCCGTATACATTAATTTTGACATATTGTCTCTGTATCTATATTTCATTCATCTACATGGAACAGTGTATACGTGTATATATATATATGTATACACATATATATATATTATATGTAAATAAATAAATGAATAGATAAATACGAAAATACACAAAATCTATTACACATGCATATATATATATGTATATATGTACATATATATATATATTTATACATATATATATATACATATAGATAGATACACACACACACATATATATAGTATCTACGTGTATATATATATATGATATTATATATATATGATATTATATATATATGTAGATTCTATGAATATGAGATGCACAACTGGTACGTAGCTGTGGAACTAGCCATGCTGAGGTTGGGCCTTGGTGGTTGCATTGAGAAAGCTCATGAGATGCTCAGAGACTTGGGTGTAGTTCCCGATCCACATGAAACACACATGAACATGCTTGGAAATAAATGGGGAACATATGAGGAATATATGGAACTTAGTTTGCTTCTTTTCCAAGTTTTTTTTTGTTAACTAGCTGAAACAAAGTAAGTACTAGTAGAAAAACCGAACCCACTGGTGATGGAGTTTGGAGGATGAAAAATGGCAGAAGTCGTAAACGTCAACCTTGCGATCTCGTCAGCATTTTCCCCTTGACTTGACGCTTCCTGCCCAGTCTCAGAATACCACAGCACTTCACCCAATAGACTTCTTTTTCTTCACAGGGGACTGCAGAAGATAAAGCATGAAAGGCCATGAAAAACCAGAAAAGACCTCAGCCGTATCAACCCCATGATGAAGCCTCCCCTTGATGAGCCAAATCGATAAGCATTCTCAAGGACGTGTCGATTTCGACAACAATGGGGTCTTGGGCGAGAACGAATTCCTTCGTCTCATGCGAATGCAGAAGGACTGACGTTTTTTAATGATGGAAACAGATTCACGGTGTCAGGTGTTTAATTGGCTTTGCTACCGTTCATCGTGCAGTGCCATTATTCACCCCGCTTCGCGTGGGGTGGCCGCCCACACCGCAGGTTTATTTTGGTCCGTGAGAGGGGCTAAGGGTGGTTTTCCCCCGTGGGGGCTCCCCAAGCTAAGAATTTTCACTTCCCCCCCCGTGGGGGCTCCCCAAGCTAGGGAATTTTCACTTTTCCCCCCCGTGGGGGCTCCCCAAGCTAGGGAATTTTCACTTTTCCCCCCCGTGGGGGCTCCCCAAGCTAGGGAATTTTCACTTTTCCCCCCGTGGGGGCTTCCCAAGCTAGGGAATTTTCACTTTTCCCCCCCGTGGGGGCTCCCCAAGCTAGGGAATTTTCACTTTTCCCCCCCGTGGGGGGCTTCCCAAGCTAGGGAATTTTCACTTCCCCCGCCGTGACAGCTTCCCAATGCCCAAGCTATGGAATTTTCACTTTTCCCTCCCTTGGAGGCTCTCCAAGCTGCGGAATTTCAAATAGCTAGATAATGACGCCTAGATAGTCCCCCAAATCCCGTGTTCTTTGAATGTGTTTCCATGTTTTTGCAATGGTTTCCTTCAAAGCACGGTACTTTACACTTTTGTCGCCATAAAACCGGTCGAAAACATCATGTTCGACAATGCTTCCAATTCCCTTATCTCCCCAACCGTTGAAAATACCGCTATTTACAGCGTTTTCTTCAATTTTTCCATGTGCCAATGCCGGTAGCCAACTCCAACATATATATAAGAAATCCTTCCAAAACATTATTTTTGACAGTGCTTTTCCAATGTTTCCAGTCAAACAGACGGTAATTTACACGTTTTTTGCCATAAAGGCAGTAAATCCTTCCAAAACATTGCTTTTGACAGTGTTTTTGTAATGTTTCCAGTCAAGCATACGGTAATTTACACGTTTTTTGCTATAACGTCAGTCCAAAACACTTGTTTTTGCAGTGTTTTCAATGCTCTGGCATCCAAAAACCCTGCAAAATCTTGCTATGTACAATGTTTTTTTCATTTTTGGCCGTTTTTCCATTGCCGGAAAGCTACCAAAACGACCCAAAATTCTATTTAAATACGCTCTTGCGCTCAGACACCCAAAAATCCTCGAAAAATGTCGAAAACACCACCGTATTCTGGTCTCGGTGCGAAACCGTTTTTGCCCCCCCCCAGCTAAAGCTGATATAGCGACTGCTATATTAACAAATGTCATTGAACATTTAGTGTTGCTGTTGCCCCCCAATAAGCACGCCTTCACCGCCAAAGCGGTGTGGGCGGATTTGTTAAAACAAAGTAATAGTGTTGCTTCGTAGACTTTATTCAAGCCGGCTTGGTTTCCCTCGGTTTCCTTCATGGTGTTCCTTCGGATTGAGATTTTACCATATTTTACCTTGGTAAGCGATCCAGGAGCAAAATTTGGAAACCTATACACTTGCCTACTGCAAACTTCATCTGGGTGATGCTGTCACCCGCAGTGACTTGGAGATTTAACCAACCAAAACCATGCTTGGTGATATTTCCGGTTATTTCAGTCAGTCACCTGACAGGGTTGGTTGAATCCTTTCGGGGAAACAGAGCTTTTACGGAGGTCGACTGGTCGCAGCATTGGCGGAATGTGACATCTTCACCGAGAATCAGCTGCTCGAGGCGTGGGGAAAACCGACCTGATTTATGGGTGATTCCTGTGTGATCCATATGAATACACACTACTAGAAGGTGTAGGAATCACCTTGTGTCATGGACATTTTTTCCCCAAACACTGTACTGTTAGGGCTGGCTTCTCAATGCTTTCTTAAGTGTGTCCGCCTTGCTGTTTGTATGCTGTGTCCGCCTTCCCAAGGCCTTGTCTCCCTTCCTGCCGCCCTTCCTGTCTCCCTTCTTCATTTCCTTTTGGATTTACTTTTTTATTTCCTTCTTCATTTCCTGCTTGTCGTCTGTCTTGTCCTCCTTCTTGTTGTTCTTGTCCTCTTTCTGTTTCCTTTTTGGTTGCTTTGTCCGCCTTGTCTCCGGGACGTATTGCAAACGCTTTCGCGGTTCCTATTGCTGCCATTTCATGTGTTTGACCGTGTTGCCCAAAACACTTTTTGTATCCAACCACTGCAAGATTTTCAACTTTTCAAAGGTTCACCCATTGGTAGCACTGGTTCCAGGTGATCACGTTGCGGCACGGCATCAAAACCGCGGCCGTGACCTTTGGAAGTTTCGCTGGGACTTCTCAAGGTCCCAGCGTCCGTGCGGCGCGCACCAAGCTCCCGGGCATCTCTTGGGATGCCTGGGTCGTTGTGGCGGAAGAGGTGGGAGATCCCACCAGTGGTTTTCCCATTGATCAGCAATAACGTGGATAATGACTTGGGGACCCAGTTTTAGGATGTTTTAGGAAACCTCCACATACCATGTCTTGTTTTTTTGATGTTTTTTTTCCCCAGCAAAAACCATGTTTTTTTCAGCATGCAATTGATGTTTTTCTTGAAGCTGAAGCGACCATAAAGCCTGGCCTCGTCGTCAGGCTCGGAAGATGACGCCCATATGGAACAGAAAGCGGGCATGTTTTAAGGCGGACAAAGTGGTTTCCGTGAGCTTTACCAAACACGTTCTCTAGGATTCTAGAATTGGCTGGGAAAACTTCCAGGACCTTATTCTCGATCTCTTAAAAAACATGTTGAATTTTGAGTGGTCCAAACAACCAGCAGTGACAAGAGTTGTGCGCAATGCTTTGTTTCTGACTCTTCTGTATTTCAAAATCTTCACTTTCAAACTTAACTATCCCTGGAAAATCCATATAGAATTCACTTTCACTGGCAACTCCTTTAGTTTCAATGATAGATCAATCACCAGTGGATGTTTCATCGTCAGGCAAACCCCCGAATCAGCCTCGCAGGAACCAGAAGTTCTGGAGCTGAAAAAGGCCTTTGGTGCAGAGCATCAGCTGCATTTTTTCTTCGCGGGAAGCAAGTGGTTCTGATCGGATTAGATGATGCGCCCCGCAGAGCACTTTCATATCTTTCATGACACTAAGGAAGAAGTTCCTGTAAGTGACCTTCTTTGGATGCTCCTTGATTCAGGCGCACGAAATTGCACTTTGCAAAGTCATGATCATGAGACATGAGACCTTCACATGTCAAAGATCACAGTTCTTTCACTCGGATCCATTCGGAGGCCTCCCGCTGCAGCACGCCGATGAGCGGCACCGCTTTCAGGAGGCCCTGGCCGAAGCGCATCGCACGGCCCTGGACTGCTCCATGGAGGACGATGCCAACGCGACGACTGCTCCGACGAGTTGCGCCAGTCCGAGGAGCAGCGGTACTGTCCACTTCGCGACCTTTCTGCATCTCATTCGGAGCTACCTCGAAAGCATCAAGCAGAAGCAGATGCAACGAGAAGAAGCCGCACTGAGGTGGTGTTTTTTTGTGGTATTTTTGAGGGGGGCCAAGTCGGACACATCACAACTAAAAGTGTTTGACAATGAATTGAGGTTTTTGATGACTGCAAACTACAGAAATCAGGGCATGTATGCATGGTAAAGAATCCGTCTGTCACGGGCGTAGTCGACTCATTGTTTATATTTAATTGCCTTCGGCAAGCCCGCCGGCCATAGAGAGGTGGCCCCAAGGGAGTTTGATGTGCACTCTAGGTGGAAGCCCGCGAGAGAAGCAGAAGAGAAAAGAAGGAGGAGGAGGAGAAGAAGAAGAAGAAGAGTAAGAAAGGAAGACGAAGACAAAGCCGCAAAACGGAAGCGGCTTGTGTAGCAAGTGCTGGCTGTAACAACCTATTGATCGTATACCAAATTAGTACCGTCCCAGCAAAGTAGCGCCAGGTACTATGTATGAGCCTCTGGCTTGACAGCAGACCGCTGCATGGAAGGAGACAGGGTGGAAGCGGAGAGAGATTGCCCCAAGAGAAGTTGATGTGCACGCTAGGTGGAAGCCTGAGAGAGAAGCAGAAGAGAAGAGAACAAGAAGAAGAGGAAGAAGAAGAAGAAGAAGAGGAAGAAGAAGAAGAGACGAAGACAGAGCCGTAGATCAGAAGCAGCTTGAGTAGCAAGTGCCTGCTCGAACAGCCTATGGACCGCATACCACATGAGTACTGGTCGATCAGTTTAGTACTGTGTGCGTCCTGTGACGAGTACCTGTAGACGGCTGGAACGCTGTAGGCAGTGTCATTAGCTACCGGCACTACCAGCTTAGTATTTCGGGAAGAAGGGGGGAAGGAGTAGAGGAGTAGAAGTAGGAGTAGGAGTAGGCGTTGGAGTAGGAGTAGGAGTAGGCGTAGGCGAAGGAGTAGTAGTAGTAGTAGTAGCAGCAGCAGTAGCAGCAGTGGCAGCAGTAGCAGTTGCAGTAGCAGCAGTAGTAGTAGCAGTAGTAGAAGTAGAAGTAGAAGTAGGAAAAGAAGTAGAAGTAGAAGTAGAAGCAGTAGCAGTAGCAGTAGCAGAAGCAGCAGCAGCAGGAGTAGTAGCAGTAGCAGTGCAGCAGCAGCAGCAGTAGCAGCAGCAGCAGTAGCAGTAGCAGTAGCAGTCGCAGTTGCAGTCGCAGGCGCAGTCGCAGGCGCAGTCGCAGTAGGAGTAGCAGTAGGAGGAGCAGTAGGAGGAGGAGGAGTAGTAGTAGTAGTGTGGAGGGGGAGGGGAAGGGGAGGGGGGGAGACTTGATTCAGACGACGCAAAAACGCGCAGCAAGAGAACAAAGGAACAAGTACAAACCAAGAACAGAAACAAGAACAACACCTTCCAATCAGACACGCCGGCAGGCCGGCGGATTCCTTGTTTACATTCCTTGCCTTGTCTAGCTTTCTTAAGATTCAAATCTAGTGCTTAAGTCGTGCTGCTTTTGTTGAGACGCAGAGGATGCCAAATGAGACACCGGTTGATTTTGATGGCAACAACGGGTGCAGAGCCAAATGGCTTCACGTTGAGCTTCATATTTGGTTCCGCTATGTTCGCATGTTCGCCATATTTTCCCATGAAACCACCTGGTCTAACGAGGTTTGGCGCTTGTGGCAATGTTGTAGCCAGTTCAATGATACAAGTGAACCTGTGAATTCCCAATAAGCTGTCTATGGACATTGAATACAATGATTGATCATAGACAGTCCTTGTAGTAGATAGATTAATCTGTGAATTCGTGAATGTGGCAGCAGATTGGGCACATATTTGCATTGAATCTTCTCAGACCCTCCTCACAGTGCCAAAAATATGACTAATAACAGCAATAACTCATATACCGTACATTAACGTACCATACCATTACCATTAAGATCAACACATGGTTGCGAGCCAGAAAGGTATGGATCAGCGAGGCGATCACCACGGAAGAATCCATACATTTTTCAACACACACCTATAAAACTAGTAATGATACTGATGATTACTCATCATCATCACCATCATCATCATCATCATCATCACCATCACCATCACCATCACCATCACCATCACCATCATCATCATCATCATCATCATCATTTTCATTTGACCATCATTTTCCCCACATTTACCCAAATGTTCCAAAATTTTTATCAAATTTTGCCCATCGTTTTGCTCATCACCACCGGCCCCATCGCCGGCGGCTTCGCCACGCCAGGAGTGTGAGCTTTTCAGCCACAGAGGTGGCGGACTTCCGGGCGATCTTCACCAGCCATGTTGCTTGGGGGGAAGAACCATCCAGCATCATCCAGCCAGGGTCTTATCTGGGATTAATCTGATTAATATATAATATATGAATAGTAATATTTCATCTTATGGGATATGATGTAGCAGCAAAATATACATCACATCTGTTGATTTGATTATGAAGATCTGGGACAAAATCAACAGGTATAATATATTCATATATGATCTGTGACCGTTGAAGCGGTCCTCGTCCAGTTTTTCGGATGTCTTTTTGGTACATCTCACCAGGGGCCAACGCCGTGGGTGGCTGGTAGTGGTACACCTTGGGATTTGAGCGCTGTGTGGATTCCATGTTCGAACTGCAGGTTGTTTCAGCTCATGTCCAAGCACGTCAGGAGCTTCAGAAGGACAGCCAAAGATAGACATATTCTGTGATGCCAATCATTCAAATAAGAATGAATTAAACCACTTCTGACACAGATAAAACATGATAAAAGCCTTTGACACCAGGATGAAATTCCATGTTCTTTTAGTTGTTTTGATATGAACACCAGGGTATTGTTTGGCGAACTGACCTACAGCCAAATCTGAAGTATAGTGACCCCCTGACTTCTGAGGGTCAGAAGGCCCTCTGACTCCAAGCGTAGCGGCCATTTTGCTGGGGAAGTTAGTGAGTTTGGGGAGAACTGGAGAACAGTTTCTCTATGATGATAGAGTACAATTTCTATCCTGATGCGCAGCCCTTTTTTTTTACATCATTTGTAGGAACTTGATTCGACTTCATTCAACCGACATTGGTGGAAATTCCACTGAGTAAATGGAGCTATGGAACCTATGGCCATGTTTTTTCCCCAACAGCGTAAGCTTGGGGTCTTCAGCCATAGTAAAGGTTCCGGAGCAGGTCGGAGCAGCCAAATCCGCCGGGAACCGGGTTCCGGGGAAGGTTCCGGGGAGGAGTTTCCTTTTACGGGAGAATCCCTCGGGGCAGCCAGATCGGCACGGCGCAAGGTTGGGAACCGGGTTCCCAGCAAGAGGTTCCCAAGCAAGGTTCCCAGGAACAGGTTCCCAAGCAACGGTTCCTAGCAACCAGGAAGAGGTTCCCAGCAAGGTTCCCCCCAAAGGTTCCCCAAGAAAGGTTCCCAAGCAAGGTTACCAGCAAGGTTCCCAGGAACCGGTTCCCAGGAACCGGTTCCCAAGCAAGGGTTCCCAGCAAGAGGTTCCCAAGCAAGTTCCCAAGCAAGGGTTCCCAGGCAAGGGTTCCCAGGCAAGGTTCCCAAGCAAGGCTCCCAGGCAAGGTTACCAGGAAGAGGTTCCCAGCAAGGTTCCCAAGCAAGGTTCCCAGGCAAGGTTCCCAAGCAAGGTTCCCAGGAAGAGGTTCCCAGCAAGGTTCCCAAGCAAAGTTCCCAGGCAAAGTTCCCAGGAGGAGGTTCCCAGGAAGAAGTTCCCAGGAAGAGGTTCCCAGCAAGGTTCCCAACAAAGGTTCCCAGGCAAGGTTCCCAAGCAAGGGTACCAGCAAGGTTCGCAAGCAAGGTTCCCAGGAACCGGTTCCCAAGCAAGGGTTCCCAGCAAGAGGTTCCCAAGCAAGTTCCCAAGCAAGGGTTCCCAGGCGAGGGTTCCCAGGCAAGGGTTCCCAAGCAAGGGTTCCCAAGCAAGGGTTCCCAGGAAGAGGTTCCCAAGCAAGGTTCTCAGGAAGAGGTTCCCAAGCAAGGGTTCCCAGGAATAGGTTCCCAAGCAAGGTTCCCAGGAAGAGGTTCCCAGCAATGCAAGGTTCCCGAGCAAAGTTACCAGGAGCAGATTCCCAAGCAAGGCTTCCCAGGAAGAGGTTGCCAAGAGGAATGTTGCCAGGAAGAGGTTCCCAGGCAAGGTTCCCAAGCGGTTCCAAGCAAGGTTCCCAGGAAACAGGTTCCCAAGCAAGGGTTCCCAGGCAAGGGTTCCCAGCAAGAGGTTCCCAAGCAAGGTTCCCAGGAACAGGTTTTGCAAGCACGGATTTCAGGAACCGTTTTCAAGGTTTCCAGGAACCATTTCCCAAGCAAGATTTCCAGGAACATGCTTTTCCAAGCAAAACAAGGTTCCCAGAATAGGTTTTGTTCAAACAAGTGTTTCCAGGAAGAAGTTTCCACGACGAGGTGTCCAAGCAAGGTTCCCAGCAAGCTGGTTCCCAAGCAATATTTCCAGGAAGAGGTTCCCAAGCAAGGTTCCCAGCCGCAGGTTCCCAGGAACAGGTGCCCACACAAGGTTCCCAAGAACAGGTTCACAAGTAAGGTTCCCAGGAAGAGGTTCCCAAGCAACAGGTTCCCAGGAACAGGTTCCCAAACAAGTTTCCCAATAACAGGTTCACGAGTAAGGTTCCCGGAAAAAGTTCCCAGGCAATGTTTCCAGGAAAAGGTTCCCAAGCAAGGTTCCCAGGAACAGAGTCTGAAGCAAGGTTGCTAGGAAGAGGTTCTCAAGCAAGGTTCCCAGGAAGAGGTTCGCACGCAAGGGTTCGCAGTTGCTCTTGGAAATTTTGCTTGGGAACCAGCTCTTCCTGGGAACGCTTGCTTGGGAACCTGTTCCTGCAAGCCTTGTTCCTGCTTGGAACCTTGCGCCGAAACGGTTCCTGGGACCTTGCTTGGGAACGGTTTTTGGGAACCGTACTTGCAAGCGGTTCCTAAGAGCTTAATTAGCCTTGCTTGGGAACTTCTTCCTGGATACCTGCTTGGGAACCTCTTCCTTGGAACTTGCCTGGGAACTTTTTCCCCAACAGCGTAAGGTTGAGGTCTTCAGCCACCCTAAGAACAAGATTTCCAGTCAAATTTACCAGGAACAGGTTCGCAAGCAAGGTTACCAGGAATGATTTCCAAGTCAGGTTCCCAAGAACAGGTTCCCAAGCAAGGGTTCCAGAAACAGTTGCCAAGCAAGGTTCCCAGGAACAAGTTCCCAAGGTTCCAAGAACAGTGCCTCAAGTTCCCAAGCAAGAGTTCCAAGAACAGGTTTGCTTGCAGGGTAGCAAGGTTACCAAGCAAGGTCCTTGGGAACAGGTTCCCAAGCAAGGTTTCCACGAACAGGTCCCAAGCAAGGTGCCCAAGGACAGGTTTTTTCAAGCAAGCTTCGCAAGAACAGGTTCTCAAGCAAGGGTTCGAAGAACAGGTTCCCAAGAACTGGTTCAGGTTCCAAGAACAAATTCTCCAGGAAGGTTCCGAGCAATAGGTTGCCAGCACGGTTCCCACGAACACGTTCCCAAGCATGGTTCCAGGTTGCTCATGTTCCCAGGAACAGCTTTCCAAGAACAACTTGCAAAGCGAAATTTCAACCAACATCTGCAAGCAAGGTTGGAAGCAAGAACAGAATCCCAAGCAAGGTTCCGAAGGACAGGTTCCTAAACAAGGTTCCCAAGCAAAGTTACGAAAACCAGGTTCCCGAGCAAGGTCCCAACGAACAGGTTTGAAGCAAACAGGCAAAGTTTCCAAGAACAGGTTCCCAAGAGAGAGTTCCCAAGAACAGGTTACCAGGCAATGCTCCCAAGAGCGGGTTCCTAAGAATAGGCTCCCAAGAACAGGTTCCCAAGCAAGGTTCCGAAGTGTCAAGCAACGTGTCCAAGAACAGTTGCCCAGGCAAGGTTCCAAGAACATTGAACAACAGAATCAGGAGAACTGCAAAGTTTGAAGACTTGTTCTAATAACGGAATTGAGAGATTGAAGAAGAACTAGTTTTGCTTCAAAACATGATACGGCACTCGCACATGGATAGAAACACTAGACGACAGCGTGGCATGAAAGAAAGCAGGAGGGAAGAGACGAGAAGATCATACACAAGAAAAATGATGATGGTGGTGATGATGATGATGATGACGATAGTGATGGCGATGACGATGGCGAGGATGAATGGCGATGGAGATGATGATGAATGATAGCTGACGCGAGTCAAATGTTATATATATCCACGATTTCATGCCTTTTTTCTCCCCGCAGAGGGTTTGCTCCAGGGCTGGCACCTGAGCGACAGTCAGAATCAAAAGACACGTTGTCTTTACACAGCGAAAAAAATACACAGAGAAGATTTTACACACAGAAGCCTTTACACAGAGAGGGATTTACACAGAGCAGCTTTTACACAGACGCTTTTGCACACAGACGCTTTTATATACAGAAGCTTTTACACAGAAAAGCCTTGTCACCACAGAAAGCCTTTAAACAGAGCAGCTTTACACACAGACGCTTTTTCACAAAGAAGTTTCTACACACAGGAACTTTAACGCGCAGATGCTCAAGCTTTTACACACAGGAGCTTTTGCACACACATGCCTTACAAAAAGAAGCTTTTAGACACAGAAACTTTTACAGCCTTTTCACAAGAAAGCTTTTACACAGAAGCTTTTGCACAGAGATGCCTTTACACACAGAAGCTTTTACACACAGAAGCTTTTACACAGAGAAGATTTTGCACAGAGAAGCTTTTTCACAGACAAGCGTTTGTGGGAAGGAACTTTGAGCACAAACGGTTTTTACATACAGCAGCTTTCACACAGAGAAGCCTTTGCGCGGACCAGCTTTTACACTTAGGTTTGTTTTCACAGAGCAGCGTTTATGCGGAGCAGCTTTTACACACTGAAGCTTTGACGCAGAGAGGCCTTTACACAGACAGGGCTTTTACGCACAGAGGTTTTCACATGGAAGCTTTACACAGAGAAGCTTTGACACAGAGAAGCGTCTAAACAGAGCATCTTTTATACACAGAAGCATTTACACGCACAAAAGCTTTACATACACACAGAGCTTTTACACACAGACGCTTTTACGCATAGAAGCTTGTTCACAGAGCTTACAGACCGAAGGTTTGACGCAGAGAGGCCTTTACACAGAGCAGCTTTTACACACAGACGCTTTTACACAGAGATGCACAGAGCAGCTTTTGCACACAAACGCCCCCAGGCTTTTACGCACAGAAGTTTTTACACACAAGCTTTACACAGAGAAGCCTCTACACAGAGCATCTTTCAAACACAGAAGCATTTACACACAAAAGCTTTACACACACACAAAAGCTTTACACACACACGCCTGTACACACAGAGCTTTTACACACAGACGCTTTTACGCATAGAAGCTTGTTCACAGAGCAGGGTTTACACAGAGCAGCTTTTACACAGAGAGAGGCCTTTGCACAGAGCAGCTTATACAATCTTATACCCACAGAAACTTTAAACACGCAAATGCCCAAGCTTTTACACAGACAGGTCTTTACACATAGAGGCATTTACACAAAAGTTCTTCACACAGATGCGGCAGATGCTTCTACACATAGAAGCTTTTGAACACAGATGCCTTTCCACACAGAAGCATTTACCCAGAGAGGCTTTGACATATACACGCCTATGCACACAGAAGCTTTTAGACACAGATGGTTTTTCAGAGAATCACAGAAGCTTTGACACAGAGAAGCCTTTACACAGAGAATCTTTTACACACAGAAGCTTTTACACACACAAGCTTTTCCACAGAAGCTTTTTACACAGAGAAGCTTTTGAGCACGAGCTTTTACACACAGACGTCTTTACAAACAGAAGGCTTGTACACACAGGGCTTTTACGCACAGAAGCTTTTACACAGAGAAGCCTTTACACACAGACGCTTTCCCACAGAAAAACCGATTCCACAGAGCAGCTTTTACACACTTAAAAAAGTCGCAATTTTACGTTTTTGACGTTTGGCCATCATATCGTGCGAAGGGGTTGCATCCGGCGTTGGAAAATCGCAATTCTTGACGTTGGACAATCATTTTGCGTGAAATGGGTTGCGCCTCACCTTGTAAAATCGCATTTTTACACCAGTTTTATTTCGCGTGAAACAGTTGTGCCTGACGATCCAAAATGGATAAAGTCGCAATTTTACACCAATTCTTGAACGTTTGCATCTGACGTTAAAAAAAGCTCAGTTTTCCCACAGTTATTGCCGTTTAGCTTTCATGCCACGCTTGCATCTGAACTTTCAAAATACACCAGTTTTTGATGGTTGACCCTCATTTCGTGCGAAGGGGCTGCGCCGGGCCCTGCCAAATTTGCATTTTGCCACGTGTTTGGATGTCCGACCTGCGCGATCTCTGTCTCCGCAGACGGTTGCTGCGGGCCCAAGGACAAACAAGACCCGCATTTCGCCACACGTTTGGGTATCCGACACGCCGCAGAGGGTAACGTTTCGTAAGCCACCGCCTGGCTGTCGCTGCCGCCAGAGAGAAATAGAAGAACTGGAGAAGTCTGATTTTGCAGGAGTTCACATACAATTTGATCACTGGAAGTTAGCTGAACTCCTGTGTAGCAACTCCTGTGCAACAATTTCTGTGCAAATGACCTTGCAGGCAGGACTCTTGTAGGAGTTCAAGTAGAAGTGGATCACCTGCAAGTCAACTCCTGTGTAAACAACATTTTTCAAGTTTTGTAGGAGTTCCCTAGAAGTTGATCACCTGTAGCTGATGTAGGTGTCGTTGTCTATGTATATTGTAGATGATGACGATGATGTTGTAAGTCTTGTAAGTGATGTAAGGTTAGATAGGTTTGAAGAGGTAGGTGATGTAGGGATGCAGCGATATAGATGATGATGTAGGGCATGTATGCGTTGTAGATGATGCATGTCATGTAGATGAGCTGACGGAAAGGGAGTGGGTAGGTGATGTAGATGGTGTAGGTGAGATAGATGATGATGATGGTGGTGGTGGTGGTGATGATGATGATAGTGATGATGCAGGGACGATGGTGCAGAAGATGTAGGTGATGTGGGTGATGTAGAGGATGTAGTGACGTAGGTGATGATGATGCCGGTAATGTATGTGTTGTAGATAGAACATGTCATATAGATGAGGTTGATGGACAAATGTGTAGGTGGTGTAGATAATGTAGGTGAGACAAATGTAGGTGATGATGATGATGATGATTGTTGAAATCAAGTGTACAACTTTCCTGTCTGTACTCTCAGCGGCTGTAGCCCACGCGCTATACTTTTCACTGTAGCGCTCGAGTAACGCTAGCTAAAGGTGACGCTCAAGGGCCCTGTATGGAGCCCAAATGTATCGTACCATGACATGTACTCAAAGTAGACTAACATGTTGGATCAGCAACTGTATAGCTCATGTACATGTGCAGGTGTATTCTTAACACCCTGCCTCAACTGCAACATGTACTTCACAAACATTGAAAGAATCATTGTATAACTGAACTGTATTAAATCATGTATGACATCAGTCATCTGTACAAAACTTTGCCTTCGAAAATCCTGTACACCGATCGAAAACGTAGTGCCGTGTTGATGTACAGACATCTTGTAGCAAGAATTGTGTCAGATGGATGTATCCATGCAGAGTTACTCACATGTAGTCAGAAACCGTTGTAAGAAAACTGTAGCAGTATCCAACCATGTACTTCACAAATTCAGCCTTGTAGAGCTCGTCACCATTGTAGATCAGGATGTACCCAAAGCGGTCTCGGGTGTAGCTCCTGGCAGTGTAGCTGGAGCTGTAGATCCTGAAATCTTGGCTTGTAGCTTGTCCCGTGTATCTTGTGAACCAAGATTTTCATTCTCATTGAAGTTCTCCTTCACGTGTATGGTGAACTGAGCTGTGTACTGCAGCAATCCATGCTGTACATCAGCGGGCATGTATCTGGACAATGCCGTGCCTGCATGATGTAATGCCATAGTCAAAGCTGCATGTACTGGGTCAGCCGCTGGTCTGCCCAAAACATGTTGTACATCCAAGGGAATGTACTGGTTCCACACATAGCCACGGGTGTAGCTGTACTGCTGTAGGATCCTCATCCAATCCACAGTGATGCGTAGTACCCTTTGTGAGCCATGTTCTGTAGCGTTGAAAATGTATCGCTGCAAAACTTGTACTGCAAAAAGAACTGAAGTGAAAACCATCATGTAACCCTTGGGGTGAATGATGTAGTGAAAGATGAGGTGATCATGTACGTGCCAAACTGTATCACAATGACCATGTAACCCTTAAGGTAGACATACGTGTACATGATATACTCAATCAAGTAGGCTGCAGATACGTGTACACTTGTTGTGTTCGTATGCTGGTGTGTGAAACTGCTGTAGCTGGATTCTCCTCAATTGTCTGGCGGACGTATGCCCGCAGCATGTAAGTGCCATTGAAGCACTTCTCGTTGCACGTATTTTGTAAGTATGTCTGACGGATTGTGTTTGGTGTTGATTTTGTGTATGGAAAGGATGCCGTCGTGAATGAGGTGTTGTATGAACATGTATTTGAGTTCGATGTGTTTGGCTCGCTTGGACACGCCAATGCGTGTAGCCATGCTTTTGCCTGATGTGCTGTCAGTGTGTATTTTGAGGCTGATCTTGTTGTGTAGGATCTCTCCCAAGAAGTTCTTGAGGTGCAATGCCTCTGTAGCACCTGTACCAATCGCGTAGAACTCGCTTTCTGCTGAAGAAAGTGCTACTACGGATTGTGTACGTGAACCGAAGTGGACTGTAGTCCCAAGGAATTGGATCACGAAGCCAGATGTACTTTTGCGTGTAACCTGGCATCCTGCCCAGTCTGCATCTGTGTAGACTGTCAGGTCGAGCTGCTCCTTGTTGTTGGGCTGTAGAAACACCGTTGGTTGTATCACGAACTTGTGGTGCTTTGTACCTGCTAGGTACCTGAGGCAATGTCGTAGCCGCTGTCTGTCGCGGACTGTTGGTTGTTGTAAAGAACGCGCTAGTTCTTTTACTGCAAAGCTCATGTCTGGTCGTGTGTATGAAAGCCATTGCAACTTTCCGACCATACGCCTGTAATGGGCGTGCTCTTCTGTGTCAAGGAGTTCATCCTGTTCTGTTGTAGGTGTAGTGCTGTTGGAACCTGTAGTGACGGCTGCTGTTGCATTTTGTAGGTTTGCTTCTTGTAGGATGTTATCGATGTAACTGTTTCCCAAAGAGACTTCAAAGTGATCTCCTTTGTTTGTAATCTTCCTTCCAAGGAAGTCAATTGTGTTGTTTGTTGTGCAGGTGCCTGTATGGCGAAGCAACATCTTGGCCTGTATCTCCTTGAAAATTC
Source organism: Cladocopium goreaui (assembly GCA_947184155.2). NCBI lineage: Eukaryota > Dinophyceae > Suessiales > Symbiodiniaceae > Cladocopium > Cladocopium goreaui. The sequence continues at coordinate 1,473,348 of CAMXCT020001446.1, read as the reverse complement.
GAGCGACCTCATCAGGTTCTCCTGTAAAGAGAAGATCGTCAACATAGACCATGATGTAAACTTTGCCATTGGTGTAGACATTGGGCTCTGATTGTAGTCTTTTTAGACCGAGGTCTGTAAGCACTTTTGCTAAGTGCTCCTGCCATGCTTTCGGGCTGCTTCGTAGACCATACATTGCTTTGTGTAGCCTCCAGAGAATGTTTGGATTGGTGTAGTACTCCTTTGGTGGTCTGAGTACCATGCCTGCTGTTGCTGCGAGTGCGTGTAAGAAAGCGGTAGATATGTCACCTACCTGTACAATCCATCCTCTGGCCATGCTGAGTGCTAGGAGTATCCTTAGCACTGCAAAGAGTGGTGTACTGGCGTACACATCATCTTGGTCTTCGATGTGTTCGGTGTACCCTTTTGCTACGATCCTTGCTCGTACTTCATCTCCTTTGGATCTGTAGACCCATCTTGACTCGATGATGTTGTCGAGATCAAGTTCTTGTCTTTGTTGAGGTGTAAGCTTTGTAACATCTACCTCCTCATACACTCCTTGTGTTCTCATGGATTCCATCTCCTTTTGCATTCCTTGCTTCAACTTCTCTGTATCGAATCCTTCGTTGTTGTAGATGTGAGGCTCGAGTAGCCTCTGTTCTGCTCGTACCTCCTGTGGGTCTTCGCTTGTTGCTGTTGTAATCTTCTTGCCGCTCTTCAATGCAACTGTGACTGCATTGATTCTCAATCTTGGTCTTGTACTGTCTCTCTCCTTCGTCTCTTCTGGTCTCGCTGGTGCTTGCTGTGTTGTACTTTGCTTTCTGCTCTTGCTTGCACTTCCTTCATGTACTTGGTCGTCCACTGATCTGGTTGGTGAACCTGTTGGCATTGGTGATGTTCCCAACCTCATTGCTGTAGATTGTGTTGACGTTGATGCTGAAGCTGTGCTTTGCTGTTGTTCTTCGACTCTTTGTTTCTTTGTTGTCTCTGTTCTTGCTTTCTTTGCTTCTGTGTCTGCTTCCTTTGTGTCGGTAGCATGCTTTGCTGCTGTTGTTGGTTGATTGCCTGTATTCGTTTCTTCGTGTGATGTTTGCCCTGCCTGGACTTGTTGCTCTGTTGATGCTGGTGTTGGTGGTAGTATGAAAGCTGGCTGGAATCCAATTGGTGGTGTAGGATTCCATGGTGTGCCAGTGATTGTGTCCATCAATTGAGCATCGTACCTGTTTGTACCTGCTAGTCGTCTGATTGTACGTGAGCGTACAATTCTGCCTGCAATGCCAATGAAGGACTCTCCAGTGGATGTACATTTGCCGAGCCAAATGCCTTTGTAGAACCTGGGTTCAAGTTTTGGTCGTTGTTTGATCGACTGTACCATGTACATCACAGTCTCTCCAAATTCACAGAGAGCTGCATTGTGTGTTCGTCCCCATCTTTTGTGGTAGCTGGTGTAGCCATCTGCTCTGATGAGGAATCTGTTGATCAGGTATGCTGAGTGTCGTACTGCCCAAGCCATGATTGGGTGTGTTGTCGGCAGTCTTGTGTTGTAGTTCTGCTGTACCTGTGTCCTGAGTGTCCTGATGTGGCCAGCAAGTGTACGGTGGAATCTTTCGATGCTGCCACTGCTTTGTGAGCTGTATGCTGGTGCAAAACGCACTGTCATGTTGCCTGTTGCTTTAGCTGTAGCTCTAAGGAGCGCCATCAGGTATTCTTCTTGGTCACTTTGTAGTATGCCTTCTGCTCTTCCACATTCAAGAATGAATGCTTGTAGGCATGCCTGTGCATAGGCAAACTGTCCTTTCTTGTCCGTAAGCATTGTTGCCATTGCCATGCCGGTCTGTATGTCTATGGCTGTCAGGATTGGTACCGGCCATTTGTCTTCATAGGTCTTGATGTAGGTGAAATCAACTTGTATGACTGGCTGTTTCGATGTTTGCTGTTGGTGGCTTGTCTGTCTGCCGCGAGATTGTATGCACACAGGACACCAACTCCTGTATGGCATGTGTGTAAGGTTGTGCTGTTGTATCTCCTGCGGTGTAGGTTGTACCGGTTGCATCATTGCTTTCGCTTTGTTTGCGCTCTGTTGTTCATCTTCTTCTTCTGTTGGCATTTCTTCTCTGTATTCTCTTCTTTCTTCAAAGGTTGTAGATCCTGTCCATTCTTGTTGTCTTGTTGGTTGTGGTTCTGTAGTCCAATCGTCTTCGATTCTTCTCATGTTGTGCTCCTCTCGTATGTGTGTTGCTCTGTATGGGAGCAGTTTGTAGACATCTGGTCCATTGTCTTCAGGTGTCGGTGTGTAGAACTCTGTCCTTGGTCTTACATGTACTCTCTTCCAAAACCTTCCTTCTTTGATCCAGTAGTCTGTTGTGCCATCCATCTGCATTGGTGTTGGTAGTGTGTCTTCTTTCTCTTGCTGCTTGTACGTGTGTCTGTACTTCACTTCCTTTCCTTCATTCATTCGTTTCTGAACTTGTTGTTCTTTGTTTGTATCCTGTTTCTGTTGGCCTGTTGTTGTCTTGTCAGGAAGAATCCTGAACCATGTTTCTCCTTGCCATTGTGTACCTGTAACCTCTCTGTTTGCTTCCTGTTTAGTGAGTGACTTGAACTTGTCTTCAAGCACTGTCTGCGTACCGTTTTCCTTGTAGACAATTGTTTTCCTGTAGTCGTCCAGTCTGTCAAATTGTACTGGACATGCTGACTGGTTGCCGTATCCTGGTGTGAACAATGCCTTTCTTCCTCTCTTGTGTACCCTGACCAGGTATCCTTGTTCGTTGTACTTCCAGAAGTCGTTGTTGCCTCCTTGCTGAGGTCGTGGTCCTGTTGCTGTAAGTGTGTGTGTTGGGGCAATCATTGCCACTTGTCCTTGTGGAGTGTTTTGTATCACCAGTTTTGTTCCTTCTTCCAGTGGTGCTGTTTCCAGGTGGACGTAGAGTAGTCTGTCTTTAGTTGTAAGTGGTGCCTGAAACACACCTCCTTTCTGTAGTGTAGACTCTGTACCTCTGAGGTTGAGTTCGAAACCTTGTTCCAGGAGTCTTGTAACACTGACGATGGGGTGTCGTATGCCATCTATGACGTAGAATGGCATCACCAAGTGTTGTCCTTGTATGTTCTTGAAGCGCACCCATCTGTAGCCAAGAACCCAAAGGGGCTCATCTGTAACTGAGAGAAGTGGTGGTGTTTGTTCCTCTGTAAGAGGCATCAGTGGAAAGTCTGTACCAAAGGTTGGTGGACAGACATGTACTGCTGCGCCACTGTCGATCATGAGCTCGACAGTCTTGTAGGTGTTGAGGCCTGTGGTTGTGACTGAGGCAATTGTAGTTGTTCCAAACTCTACTGTGGAAACTACCTGCGCTGGTGCTGTAGGCATCTGTGGTGGCTGTTGTTCCTGGTTGTATGCCGCTTGCTGTTGCTGGTCATATTGCCACTGTTGGTGATCTGGGAACCATTGTTCCTCGTAGTGCCACTGTTCTTGTTCTGTCCATGGTTGTTGGTAGTATGACTGTTGTTGGTTGTACTGGTCTGTGCCTTCATCCATGTCTGTGACGTTGTAGACTGCCACTCTGCAGTCCCTTGCATAGTGGCCCTGTTGACCACATTTGTAACATGTTCCTTTTCCTTTGCCTTTGTTCATTGTTGTACTTTGCCATTGTGGTGGTCCTTTTCCTTTGCTCTTTCCTTTGTACTGCATTGCTCCCTTGAAGGGATTGCCATGTCCAATCGGTGTTGGACCTTTGCCTTTGTATCCTTGTTGGCTGTATCCTGTGTATCCTTTTCCTTTGTTGTGCCATTGTGTCTTTCCTTTTCCTTTGTTGTACTTTCCTTTACCCTTGTTGTTGTACTTTCCTTTTCCTTTGTACGTAGCTCCAATGTCCATGGGCTGTGCATCATTTGTGCTGCTGTTCATTGCCTGTTGTTGTGCTTGCATCTTGGAGAACGCTGTTGATGCTCTGTGGTATTCGAGAATGAGTTCTCGAATGTCTGCATATCGTTGTATGGCTCCTGCTCGTAGTTGTAGGTATTGCTGTAGTGGTCCTTTGGTCTCATTGAGTAGTATTGCAATTTTGATGTTGTCAGGTATTGGTGCTTGGTTGTCTCTTTCGTATCTTGCTATTTCAAATTCCCATGTTGTAAAAGACTCCTCAAATTTGTTTTCGTTGAACTGTGGTTTCAAAAGCTTTGTAAGGTACCCGACACTGCGTGTACCAAGTGGAATTGAAAAGCGTCTGTGTAGTTGTCTCCATGTCTCGAGACCAACTGCTTGTAGTGTATGTTGTCTGCAAAGGACAGCTGCTTGTCCTTGACAAACGTTGATGAGTAGGTAGTGTAGGTCTTTGCTGAGTTGTATCCAAAGGTCTGCTTCTTCTCTGTTTCTTGCACCATCTGCTAGAAGCTCATCTGTAACTGGTTGATCAAATGTTTCTGCTATTTGTAGGAGCCTGGGGAATTGTGAATTCTGTAGCCCCAAGTAGGCCACAAACTTGTGTTTCCATTCTTCGAATGTTGCGTACTCTCCTGTAAAGTGTGGTGGTGGTAGTTTGTATCTGTGCATCGCATTGAGGTCTCCTCCAGTTGTAGCTGCTGCCATGTTTGTTATTGTATGTTCTCACCTTGATGCTGTAGCTTTGTTGCCGATGTGTATTGGAGCTCACCCTGTCCTGTATCGTCCAGGGATCACTGCTCCGCTACCATGTTGAAATCAAGTGTACAACTTTCCTGTCTGTACTCTCAGCAGCTGTAGCCCACGCGCTATACTTTTCACTGTAGCGCTCGAGTAACGCTAGCTCAAGGTGACGCTCAAGGGCCCTGTATGGAGCCCAAATGTATCGTACCATGACATGTACTCAAAGTAGACTAACATGTTGGATCAGCAACTGTATAGCTCATGTACATGTGCAGGTGTATTCTTAACAATGATGATGATGATGGTGCTGATGGTGTAGATGTAGATGTAAATATAGGGAAGATGGTCTAGAAGATGGTATAGAAGATGTAGGTGATATAAAGGACAAAAAAGATGTGGATGATGTATGTTAGGTAGATGAAGTGAAGAGTGAGGCGGACAGCAGTTCTTTGGGAAGAGAGCCCTTTGCACGAGCTTCGGGCATGTTGGCCACAGTATCGCAAACGCTTTTGGAAAAACGTTTTTTTCATACAGTGTTTGTGCCGTGATTGCAGCTTGCACGCCCGACCTCTAGAGTAAAAAGGGCGGGGCAATAAACATACTTCATTCATTGCGTGTTTGGCAACTGTTTTTGTTTCTCGCTGTTGGGGATACTCTTTGGGCTTATTTTTTTTTAAACGTAACATTTTTATTTTTTAATGCTACAATATGTATCAATATGTCACATACTTGTATATCATATAATGTTACATATACATTGTATACATCTAGTATCACAACAATATACTACAACCACATGTTACAAACAAATGTTACATCTTATATCTCACCCGCGCAGGAGCCCTGCCACCCCCTGAGTTTCGTGGTGCGCTGTTTGGCCACGCGGCCACGGGTCTCCTGCTCCGAGGTCCGGGGGCTTTGACACGGGTATGACATATAGATGGATGTATAGATTTAATATGATTTAATTAGATTTATATTTATCACAGTTATACGTGTGTGTGTATATATATATTATTATTATTATAGATTAATTAGCAAATAAATAACTCCATATATATATATATATACATATACATATATATATATATATGCATACATACATACAGACAGACGGACGGACGGACGGACAGACAGACAGACAGCCAGACAGACAGACAGGCAGACAGACAGACAGACAGGCAGACAGACAGACATACATAGATAGATATGATATTGCATAAAATAAAAGCATTTCTACACACAGAATCACTGGAGCTCCCAGGTGATCCGCATGGCTGCCAGCATTGGAGCTCGCATCAAGATGTCGCATCGGAGTATGTACCACGACGGTGGAAATGGTGAGGAAATGGTGAGGAAATGGTGGGGAAATCCGCATGAAAACGCCATCAAAACTGAGGATCTTTGGGCAGAGAATCTTGCAGATTTCGGGGGTTCTTCAAACATGGAAGATCGGATATAGTCGGATATAGCATCCAAATCGTCCAATGATCGGGTATTTTCAATAGGGAAACTAATGGGTATAGAACAATTGTGAATCAGGAATCAGACATGGTGAGTGTCGTTTTTTCAGCGTGGTCCTTCTGTTTTTCTAGGCAATTCAACACCATTTTTTTGGCATCACCCAAAAGGTTGAAAAATGGAGAAACCATGGCTCAACAGAAATGGCAAACCTGAGGCTTCGCAAAAAGATCCGTGAATTCTCCGATGAAAAGACCCTGATCGATGTAGAGGCAGGATCGTTGAATCAGTGGAGCCTCCCCTTGATGTTCCATGAATATTTGGAGCTCACCATTTCAATATATATATATACACACTTATCATCTTTGTTGATCCAAAAAAAACACACCTCACACTTTCAAGACACATGTTTTTTCAGCCTGTCAACCCGGCTCAATATCACAGGATGAAGAGCCTCCGGATGATGAGTTTGCGCTGGAGGATGGTGTGGATTTTGCAGGCTTCCTGCAGGTTATGCAGTGGATGTCAGATTGCAGCTGGGCGGATCTGCAGATGCTGAGGCAAAACCACCACCTTTGGCATCCTTTTTCTCAGCATTTCCCAAGGAAGCATTTTCTGAACATGTGATGTGGATTTTTTTTGCGAAACGCCATATTTTTGTTCAACATGGACTAGACAATGGAACGGCAGAGTCGCCGCGTTCTTGGAGGACTTTCCAGATAAAGTGAACGGCAGTTGAGTCTGATGGGGATCTAACCAGCTAGATGACAAGCAGCGCATCTGAAAACTAGACCTTGAGGCAATTGGTGCAATATCAACACAGCAGCAGAGGAGCTCCTTCTGAACCCGAGAAGTGTTGCCACAGGATTTTCGCGGTGTGTTTCGGCACCCTAGTGTGCCCTAAGTGGCCAGGTGCATTCCACTGCTGCGTCATTTTTTAATCGAGTTCCTGTGCTCATGTTGAGACCCATGGCACAGACCTTGGCATGCCTGCATTTGTGATCCAAAATGATCCAAAAGTGCCACAAAGGCTGGGATATTTTAGGGTATACCTTTTTTTCCATGGTATACCGATAAACCGCAACTTTCACAATTTGGAAAAAAACGGTGGATATCACAAGGATATAACCCACTTAGGGTTTACATCCTGCATGTTGAGAAACATGAGCCCTGGATCAGAAATTTCGGCAGCGCCTGAATCTCTCATAATTTCAATTAATTCATAATTTCAATTGGTCTCCAAAGCCGTCCGTCTCGCGCAACTCTTCAACACGCTTGATGAACGTCCCATGACACTGACCCTGCCATGACCACAATGAGGACGCCATCCCAGCAACCCAGTGCTCTGTAGTTACTGCATAGTTACCACATGTTACCACCCCATTTTGGATAACAACGTTTTGGCAGAGTTGATGGGGCCCGAGATTTTCAGCCTCGAATGGGGCGACCGAGTCGGCGTCTGCACGACATTGCCGAGACCTTTTCGAAGCAGATGCTGATGCCGACACCTATTTCAAGGTGTTTGGAAGAATTTATAAGTTTCCAGAATTGAAAAGAGCCCGTGATTTACACAACAACAATGCGGAAAGCATGTGGTTCACAACTTGGAATCTGCCTTCGAAAGGTTCTCTGGTCCCATTAAAAACATGTCCTGTGGGATGGACCTTCAGCAGAGCTACGATCCAGCAATGCTTAGCACAGATAATTGCAGAATGCTTAGCAAAAGATCAACAAAGCAAGTTCAACGCTAGCGTTTTGCTATGTTTTGCTTTGCCTACTTGTTGACTTTCATATTTTTCCCAACAAATCGAACATTGGATGGGCTTCCCCAGCAGCTCGTACTGAAGTTCCGGGCGCCCCCTGTGGCAGTCTGAGACTGGGCACAGATGGGCTCACCAGCACCCCGATAAACGCTGCGAATCGAAGTCTTTTGAAGAAAACGATGCGGATTCCCTGGATATTTCAGGACATTTCTATTTTTTTTGAATTTTCTTGCCTGAATGGTGAGCCCTGCCAGAAAGGTGATGAGTTATGAGTGATGTTTTTTTCAGCAACTTCATGAACCTGTTGAAACAGATACAACAAAAACACTCAAAAACACTCATTTCCTATGAGGAGGAACCAAATGAAGCAAATCCTGAGAAAGTCACAGAACTTCATTGAACTTGATCTGCAGATGGCAGAAATGGGTCAATAGGAGGCCCCAATTTTGATGGTTCGATGTTGTCCAATACATTTTGGCATAAATTAACTCCAGAAAGTCAATTAATATCATAAAACTTATCACATAATTATCCTGTCTGAACGGTGGGGTGGTGAAATTCCAGCACCCCATGATATCCCAGGATTCATTCTGAGGGTTAAGACTTTCGTCTCACTGGAGATTTGGACTGGGACAAATCGGCTCCAGGTCGTCACGTTTCGGAGGAGACTTTGCGTGTCTGGCACCAAGAATTCCCGAAGTTTCAGAGTCAAAATGGGGAAAATATGGGAAAATGATGATGAAACAGTGGATGGAATGGGGTAGTCTATGGTAGCCCATTTTCAGACAAACATGACAAACCCATTTGGTGTGTTGGTGGCCCTTTTTTCCATGGTTGATGTCTTGAAATTCGTCAAATTTTCACAAAATTGCCGAGATTTCTCACGATTCCGGATTCACTTCACTAGATCCGAGGTGGAAAACTCCAGAGCGGGGACGGCGATACTGAGCCGAAGGTTTGACTGTGAGAAAGTGAGACCTGTTTTGGTCATGGTGGATACTGTTCATAGTTCATGGATACAACTCACTTGAATATGTACATGCTGGTACATAGCATATCATATAATATCATATAATATAATATAATTATTGATTATTTAATATTTCATCATATTTCATAGACATATACACATATCATGTAATACTTATATAATTCTATACATATTAATATGTCATTCCCTTAGACCCCTGATTTGGGATGTCGCTGCTGGTGCCAAAAAGCCGGGCTGCCGCCGCTGCCGTGATGCGCGCAGAGCGCGGTCTCCTGGAGTGTTCTGCGGAAAACATGGCAGGTACCTGACGTAAATGGAGGAATCTGCAGCGTAGCAGCTGAGCTCTGTATGACACTTGTGAGGGTCACTGAAGATATGCGATGCTTTAAAAGCTAGCTTTAAAAAGATAGTCTTGGGTGACAGTCTGATGGATCTGAGTTGACTTCAGTGACAAGGGCTGTTCATTGCTTTCGGCAAGTAGTTGTCAGTGATAGCCCACTTTTTGAGGCTCTTCCAAACATCAAAGGTCTATCAGGCTTCTCTGATATTGTGAAACAATATGATACGGTGGTGTGGACCGTGTGGACCACAAAAGATTCCAGCGAGCCTTCTCTGACAACTTCTCGCCCTGTACGCAGCACGCTCAATGGCGTGCTTCGAATTCGTGCCAATGCCCCTTTCAAGGGATCATTCGATGATGGAATACACAGGTGGTAGTTGGTGATGTGCATGTGCTTCCGGCGCAAGGAGACACTCCTAGTTTGGGTACGCTTGAATAGAGCGGATGGAGCATGGGTAGTCTGGCCAAACCTTGATCTTGACACTGAGCATGACAGCCTTGTCAACATAGGGTCTTGCTTGTGGAAGGACACCCTCACACCCTCCCACTCACAGACACGCACCAAACATTCTACCATATTCTGTCCACGTTTCTCGATCTCTGTGTACTGACGCATGTGTGTGAATAATCAATACTTTATGATACTCTATGATACTTTCTCAGCTCACGTTCTCACTTCCATGATGTAGATAACAGTCCATCATGGTCCATCTGGAAAACCTCTCAAAAGGCACCTTTTCTTCCATCAGCCTTGCTTGTTGGAGTCAATCACATGCTTTTTTTGGTTCTAACCCCTAAACCCAAGGCATCACAAGGCAATATTTTTGAAGGAGAGCATTAGGTTTTTAAACCATGAAATCTGTTGTTCCCCTCAACATTTGGGGTACCAACCCCAAACGCATTGGATGAACCAACATGAACTGCACCTGAAATATCCCTGCATGGACCCCGAAGTCATGAATAGATCTCATATACATTCCACCCTGTTTTTTTTGGAGATATATATTTTTTAAACATAGAGTTTCCCACTATATTCCCATGACATTCTCATAAAATCCCCATCAAACTGTGATGGAAACCGGGCGTGTGAGGTATTGAACACCAGGGGACGGTAGGATTTCCATCACCACCTGGAAGCTTCGATCATCGTCGTAGGTTTGCGATTCTGACTGGAGATGGAGACTCGTGGAGATTTAATGGACTTGATAAGCTGAGGAAGACACCACAAGGCTCAACCCGGCTCGGCGCCATGTCGAGCCATGTCGAGCCATGTCGCAACACCACCTGAAATGCTGGTGGTCGAGCGATGAGGAAAATCGATCCACCGGCTGCCATGGAGGGACTCCAGGCAGCTTGACACCCGGAGATCCTGAGAGTTTCTTTCTTTGACTTTGGTCCAAGCGTTTCAGCATGACAGGAGACAACAACATGTTTTTTTTTCGTAAAGATGAGTGTAAAATCCATGAAAATCCCATGAAATGCCATGAAATCCATAAACGACATCCCATAAAATCACGTAAATTCCATCGAAAATCCCATGAGATCCAATAGAATCCCATGAACATCCCATCACAAAATCCCATGGAACCACTGCAGATCAATGCACTAGGCAATAGGCGCTTAGATATTGCGCTAGTCATAGATGTGGGAGCTATACATGGCCGCCCCGACCAAAAGTAGAGCTGCGGATATGGAGTGGGGGGCACCAAGAGTGGCGGACCTTTCCGCTGGCCCGTCTGCACATTCTTTGGACGCGGATTCGATGTATCTTTGCTCACATGAGCCTCTTACCATCAAGGGTCAACGCCCATGAAGAATGACATCCCCCATTCATATTAAACATTATTAAACACCCCCCAGAAACCATGGTTTAGTGGATAAAAACACATAATAACACATATTTGGAACATTTGGGGGATGTTTTTCATTGGGGGATGGGATTAGCTGCAGCAAAAATCCTCGCCGAGGGATGTGGCTGGTCTTCGCAGGCTGGTGAACCTTGGCCCGCCCAGCCAGGGCGTTCAAAATCCTCGTCCAGTGATTTGATAAAACATCAATAGAGGAGTCATTTTCATCAAATGAATTGATACTATCAATCATTATCACTGGATTATAACAATCATTATCAATCACTGATGATTATCAATTAAAACATCCAGTGATTTTCCCATTGATTTTCTCATTGAACAGATTTCCATCAGCCTCACGCTGTGTTTTGGCAGAGAAATACTCCGTCACGTCAGTCTGTGATTGAAATCTTGGCTTCATCAGGGGCTTTGCAACGTCAACAGAACAAATGATTTCTGGACTCTGGACACCAATATCTATCATATCTGGGATAGATTGTCTTGATATAGATGCCTGTTCAACGTTGGCATCTGCAGCAGGGGCAGATGTGAAGCTGCCCTGGCTCAAGCAGCTCCAGTGCTTCGATCGTAGGGTCAAGGTTTCTATGGGGTGAAACCACCAAAGGTTCATGAAAGTCACCACAAAGTCACCATTCAAAACATGTTTTAACAAAAAAACCCAGCACAAGAAACGCCCGTAACTATCCATCGAAACGGCTTTCGTAGAGAAGCTTCGTCCTGCACGGCCGAGATGACGAGTGAGCTACTCTCTTCTGGCCCCTTGGCCATGTAGACTATGTGGGAAGGAACAAAAGATGGAACAGCCAATCCCTAGGTCCGAGGGATATAGCCATGGAATTCATGGGGTTTACAAACCAACTTACAAACCAACTTACAAACCAACTTAACCTGGACCATCTACTTTGTCTTTGAGAAGAAAAAACAAAATCCCCATCGGCAGGTCTTGACAAGTCCTTGCTCTCAGAGGAGACACTTCGGATCACACCCGAAGGAATTCAATGGGTAGCTTGACTTTGCAACAAGGGAAGGGATGGCTATGGATCAAGTTACCTATGATTTCCTATGATTCATACCATATGAATGGCGAGATGATCCAGAAATCTCATGAAATCTCAGCTATTTCGGGATGGAAAGATTACGGCAAGTTCTCCGGAAACGTCCAGAATCTTTGCCAAAGTCGTGGTAATGTGCACTGCGCCAGTTGCTGCGTCGTGAGGTACAAAAATGTCTGAATGCGATCGAGGAGCGTTCCAAACAATTTCAATCCAAGGCCCTGTCCACAGCTGTTGAATTTCAGCATCAAACGGAATCTGAGTTGGAGTTCAGTTGTGACGAAGAGGTGCAGTTACCCCCCAGGCTCCAATTCCGCCAGGGCATGACAAAGTTCAACTTCGTGTTTGGCGTCTCAAACTCGACCCTTGGCACAGAGGATTTGTGAGCGAAAAATGGGGGTGAGGGTTCCCTGAGCGCAAGATGGTGGTGGTGATGATGATATCCACCCGTGCTCCCGTGTGTTGCTGAAGATCTCATTAAGAAAGCGTAGACTGTGCCCAGGTGGGCCCGCCCACTTCTGTTGGTTTCTAACCCCAACTAGTTCAGTATATTATATATGCCATAAACATTCATAAAGCCATCTAAAACCCTAGTGATACTACTGAACTAGACCAACTCAGCTATTCCGGCGGTCCCTGCGCCCAGTTTAATCGTGGCATGGAGTTTTGGTGCGCTACCGGGCTATTTCTGGATTGTGGCGTGGCTGTTCTCGGTGGGGGGATTGACTTTTCAAGAGAACATGGTGCTTTTAATAGGAACAATCATGAAAAATCAATCAAGATGATGGAACATGGGAACCTTCAGACTGGTTTTTTCCCCCCTAAATTCTCATGACAAAGCCGGCTTGATCGGAAGAATCACCCCAAAGAGTTGATATGCGGGGAGAGGAAACTATACCGGTGTCATCAAATACGGCAAAATTCCCGAAGAACATGAGCATTTCAAAGGGAAATCATCGCACTATTTCTGGTTTTCCAGCCATGGAGCTCTTCTGACATTTCTTTTTGGGTACTCCGCAGGAATCCGACAGTTCAACATAACTGGCTACATCGACAGCTCCCAAACTGAGGTATACATTGTTGAGGCTGCCGACACATTTGCAGCCTTGGTGGGGGGAAACTACCGATATCACTTTCAAGTGGCGATATCGATATTAATGACAGGTAAATCATGGTAACCCTTGGGAAACGGGGGAGAAACCAGGCAAATGCTCGGGAATACCTAGGGGCTATAAACCCAAAACTTTAGGGAATATTTGCGTAAACGAACTTGAGTTGGGTAGGGTTTTACGTGTTAAATTCTTGGACCGGGCAATTACTTTACAGCTAAAGATGAATTGGATTCACAAAGGGTTAAACCAAGTGGTTGCTGAGGACCGTGGAGATACGTGATGTCTTTGCCCGCGCAGAAAACATACATAGGTGTTTGATGTATAATTAATGATGAATAACATTGAATAAGACAATGTTCCATAAATTTCCTATGTATGTATATATATATAAATAATATATATATATATCATATATCACTATATTGTGCATCATGTTTCGATGTTCGATGGCGATCTATACCAGTGCCTGGTTAACCAGCCCTTGTTTCAGGCCTTGATCTTGCTGCCCATTCGCTGGAACAATATGATCAAACGTTTACCCAAGGAGCACTTGCCACCTGGCAGAAGCTATGGAAAATCACTAGTTCCGCCCGTGGGTCACAAGCTGCGGTTCAGGTATTGGCTGGATTTCTGCTGGTGTGCCAACTTTGTGGGCGTCTCTTTCCAGCGATTCTGGCGGACATTTTCTTTGGGATCTAGGTAACTGGATCAACTGGATGAATAGTTGTAGTATGAACATTTTTTTTGGCTATGCCTGGATATGTATATATACATATATATATATATACATATTATATATATATGTATAATATGTATATACACACTATAACTGGGGGTGTATCAACTATTACGGAAGATATATCAACTAAGCAGCTACACATTTTAAGGCACGGGGATCATCCCACTTAGGAAGTGGTCAATAATCATACGTAGTTAACTCGTATAATCCCATATAGATATATGGAATATCTCTATAATATATAATATATATAATATAATATATAATATATAATATATAATATATAATATATAATATCTCTATAATCCCATATAATCCATTTATATATGATATACATATATATATATATATCTATTAGGGGATATTCCATATATAACTGGGGGTGAAAAAGAACATATACATGATTAAAAAAAATGGGAGGATGCATATACCAGAGGATCTTTCCAGTGAAACCATCCAGCTATGATTACTAAATGGCTTAACCATCCATTTATCCATTTAGTAACTGGATTTAGTAACTTTAGCCCTATTTTAATGGAACCCTTAGGTGATCTTGTTGATGGCCCTGCTGTTCAAAGACATTGACCTGCACGTGCAGAAGTGGGCCTTCTGCGCGGCCTGGGGTCTAGGCCGCTGAAAAAACCGGGAGTTGGGTTCTGCAGGTATGGCATGAACTTGGAGTTGGAAAGTGACAATTTAGGGGAAGCCAAGTTAGTTTTCCCAGTAATATAATATATATATATCGTATAGTATAGTATAGTATAATATACTGTAATATAATATAATATGATACAATATAATATACTATAATATACTAAAATATACTATACTAGACTATACTATACTATAATATAATATAATATAATAAAATATAATATACTATACTGTTTTTATAATAATATAATATAGTATAATACAATATAATATAATATAATATAATATACTATATATATACAATATTATTATTATTATATATATATATGTATGTATGTATGTTGTATATAGTAATTATAATCATAACATAACACATATATATATACACTGTATACATAGTAATATATGTATATACTAGACCCGATAACACCTGGTTTCCAGAGTTTGCACCTTGTCCATTCATCCAGTCCGCCTTTTTCGCAGGCAATGGGCCCCTGCTCTGTGCCATTGCGGTCTTGGGCAACAGCCTGCTGTTCCACGACTTTGACAACACCTCCTCTGTGCTGATCCACTTGTAACTTGTCCTAGCCATTCCAGACTTGACTGGAGTGAGCATAGATGTAATTTATATGGTGTATATATATATATATACATATGTATATATATATATACATATGTATATATATATATACATATATATATATACATATACATATATATATATATACATTTATACATATATATGTATACATATACATATCTATACATATACATATATATATATATACATATATATATACATATACATATATACATATATACATATACATATACATATACATATACATATACATATACATACACACACACATACATACATACATACATACATACATACATACATACATATACATACATATACATACATACATACACATACATACATATACATACATACATACATACATACATACATACATACATACACATACATACATATACATACATACATACATACATACATACATACATACATACATACATACATACATACACATACATACATACATACACATACATACATACATACATACATACATACATACATACATACATACATACACATTATAGTACATGTGATATATATATATTTAGTACTTATATACCAACAATACTAGTAGGATATGATGGCCTACACACAGCATGCATATTTGTGGTATTATGTTCACTTCAACTACACCCGAGAAACTGAACGAAAAGACAGTAACTCACATGTTTAGCCATCTTTTAAAACAATCAAAAACATACAGATGTGAAAAATCCAAATTTTTCATGGTGAAATCATAGAAATCATACCCCAATTTTCTCAATCGGAGCCACCGATCTTGGGAGCTGAGCTTCGCCAGGTTTCCATCCCTGGTAATGTATGAGATGGGCTGGAACCGCGAGTATGTTTTCGAGGCGTTTCCCAAAATCTTCACGCAGCATGGCGTTTTTGCGTGGGGTGTGGCATGCCAGGGCCTCCAGGGCGTTGAGAGAGGGATGACAGAATATATCATATCATATCATCTCATATCATGTTGGGATATATAAACAACTATATAATGTGCTATTTGGGCGCGTCTGAAAATGGTGTGTACCCAGTAGTTGTGGCCATCAAATAATAAGGACCATGATGGCCATTAAACCATGTTTTTTTTCCTGGATTCCCAAAAAATGCCCTCCTGTCGTGTGGAGATCAGTTGCATCGGTTGAGGTATCACTTTTTCAATGGCATTCGCTTGTGGTGCCTTGACAGCTGCCGCGGTGTTGCAACCTGTTGGAACCCTCCAAGATTGGAAAAAGCCAGAGTATCTTCTGGAAATTCAACATAGATATTGAACATTGCCATTCTTCGGTAAATCATCGAACTAAATGGGCCATGGCTACCACAGCTTTTTGTATGTCAACACTAGATGATTCTTTGTCCT
This sequence comes from Cladocopium goreaui, assembly GCA_947184155.2. NCBI lineage: Eukaryota > Dinophyceae > Suessiales > Symbiodiniaceae > Cladocopium > Cladocopium goreaui. Next base: position 1,456,801 of record CAMXCT020001446.1, on the reverse strand, counting down.
CAATGTTCGAGGTCTGACTGCCGTTGAAAATATGGTTGATGGTTAACAAGGGTTAATAACGGCTAATATTGGTTAAATTGTTCCAAGCATCTTTGTCTGAACAAGGGCATCCGCGGCATCCACCTTTGCGGGGGGTGACAACCCCTTTATCACCCTGTTGTTGACCATACTAATGCCATTGCAGCCGAAGTACTAATATCCCATCATATCCTATGTTATCACATCGCAATCCGGTGAACCATATCCATTTTAGATGTTTGGTTTTTGAATTCCCATCAAAAAACAATGACATATATATATATATGTATATCTATCCGTTTCATATGCTTGGCATGTTGGAAATGTAAGCCCAAAACATGATACCCATCATATCCCATGAAATATCTGCATTTTATGCCTGCTTGCAACTAATAGTGCTCTTATCCAGTGGTCTCCATGACTATTCGATACAATTCTATTCGATGTCCAGCCAGGGGTTTCTTGATTGCCATGAAATATCCCATGATATATCCATTGTTGGAAAATATAACCATTGAATCATTATATTACCGTTATTATTATTGTCATTATTATAGTTATTATATTGTATTATATATATATATATTATTTTATATTCTATCCCACTATCCACAAGGATAAAGTCCTATTGCGAAACTGTCTTGGATTGCGCAACTCATATTGCGAAACTATTCGTTCGTATTGCGAAACTATTCTTGCGAAACTAGGATTGCGCAACTATTATTTCGGAACTAAATGGTTGTATTTCGCAACTACTTGGTCGCATTTCGCAACTTTTCGTGCGCAACTCATATTTGGAAACTACCATATCTAACTTTCCGCAACTATTCCTACGCCTGTGTGGTAGCGTTCGAACTTAGGTGATGCCACGCTTGAGATGGGGTTGGGTGGGGTGGGATGTGGTAGCGTTCGAACAACGTGCGCGCTTAGGTGATGCCGCTTGAGGTGGGGTGGGGGTTAGAAAAAGGTGGATCAGGCAGCGCCTTGTCACTGACTCAATCGGCTTCTTAGCTGTTGGAGTGCCACTCATTCAGGGGTCGATGGTTGATGATCGACTTGAGGGTCATGGGCGATGTTGGGCCCTTGGGAAGGCATCTTGGCACGCTCCGAGGATTCCATGCGGAATCTTATACATGTCACAGAGGTCTGTGCATTGACTTCTAAGTCATCATTTGAAATTACCAGGACTGCAATCGATGCATTTTTCCATGACCGTAACAACTGTGGAAAATAGCCACAGAACGTGGTTGGTAGCTAAATTAAGCCAAAGTTCTTTCAATTTCAAGAAACTTTCGCATCACAAACCTTTCTAACTCCAAAGCTGGTTGACTTCCCATCGCACCCCATCGACACCACTACGCACGATACCTTTGCCGCTTTCCTGCGAGCAGACAGTATGCCTGAAGCCTGGGCTGCCTTGAACACATCATCCCTCGTGAAAGACGATGAGCACTTCACGGATGGAAGACTCAGCCTTGTTGGCTTCAGAGCATTGATGACTTCATTGTGCATGGTCTTCATCTTGGCTCGAAGGCAACGTGGCTGCACGATGATTTGCACGTGCAGTACGTTCACAAAGCTTGGCACTTGCTGCCATGAGCTCATCACCAGGTATCTCCATGGAGACAAAGCCATCATCATGGCCCCCCTGTCCTCCATGACTCACAAGAATGCTGTGGACTTGCAAGCTGCCGACGAAGACTTTCGTCAAAAGAAAAGAGCTGGCAGACTGGCAGCGCTGCCACAGCAAAATGCGTTGAAGACAGTGAACTTTAAGGTGCTCCGTGTGGAGCAGCGACAGAAGAAGAAAAAGCAAGCAAAAGATGATGCATTCGGCGAAGCTTTAAAAAATCAAAACCAAGACGTCTACTTCTATTTCCAAACATGAGTGCTGCTTGCCTGTCCATTTTTCCTGTCCAAAAAGTTACATTCAGGCTTACACGCATTGATTTTGCATCCTCGCTTGATTTTGCAGGAACGGCACAATGCTGTGCAGCCCACGCGAGCGGAAGCCAAGGAGCACGGCTTGCTTCAGCTTCTGCATGCGCTCTGTAAAAAGAGAATCCTCAGCGCGCATACTGGGCTGGTGATCTAGTAGAATGGGACCTTTGAAAGTTTCAAAATACAAGTTTCAGACAAAAGCCCAAGTTTCCAAATACAACTCGTCAGTTGCAAAATACAACCGTGGAGTTTCAAAATACGAGTTTCAAAATACAACTGTTCAGTTTCAAAATACAACTGTTGCGTTTCAAAATACAACTGTTTAGTTTCAAAATGTCAGTTGCAAAATACAACTGTTTAGTTTCAAAATGCAATCGCTTGAGTTTCAAAATGCTACGTTGGCCCTATCCATTAGATCATTAGATCATATCCCATTGCATTTCCATGACACATCCAACATCATCAGATCTCTCCAGATCTCCAGGGAAGACATTTATTACAACGCCGCTGTCAGCTATATGGCGTGGTGGCTGCCCTACGCTGGATGGCTGCTGACCATTGGGATGACAGCACCAAAACGGGGCTATGTGCCCTGGCGTGGTGTCTTTGTGATGCCGTAAGGCTAGCGAGGTGCCACAGAATAAACAAACATATGCAGTATGTATTTGGCAAGTATGTATATATATATATATAGATGTGTATATATATATATGTATGTGTATATATATATGTATGTGTATATATATATATGTATGTGTATATATATATATATGTATATGAATATATATATATATATGTATGTATATATATATGTATGTATGTATATATATATATGTATATGTATATATATATGTATGTATATATATATATATCTATGTATGTATATACATATGCGCATTGTACATATGTAAAATGTCAGCGCTGGATTATTAACCCGCTGGACTGTTTAATTTGGGGTCAATTTTAGTATCAGATTATCACCATCTGGGGGTTTCCCCATAGATTGATAAACCAGGGTGTACTAATCCGGGTTTGACATTATATATACATACACATAATGTATACACACACACACCCATATTTGATATGCGCATTGATGTTGTATAACTATACAATTGTTTGATAGACGCGCGCATGTATCTATATCTGTATATTTACATATACATGCTTTCTACATTTTTTTTTGCTGTTTCAACATGATTCAACTAAACTCTTCCTTCTTGTAAGTGCCACTGTGCAATGCGGAAAGATCTAAAGAGGAATCGAGGGGGCGAGGGGCATATATCTTACATATGCATATTCATAGATGTATGTACATACATAGACATACACACAAGTATGATTGATATGTACACGGAGACAATGGGTGTAAATTTCCAGAATTGGTTCAAGGGAATTTTGCAGGAAACCCGAATATTTGAAGGAACAGTCTATTGATCCATGAATTCATATTAGGTCCATTGTTCATTGGACATCCAAACATTTTTGCTGCGAACACCTTGATTTTTGCACCCCTGCTCAATATTCACTACTGGTAATTGCCATTGATACCAACGCATGATAACAATATTCTTGAGAAATATACTACGACATTACTATATTTCTATATTACTATATTGTTAAATTGCTATACTATCCTACACTATGACTATTCCTTAATAATTCTTACCAACAGCTCTACTTCATCACAGCGATGATTTTCGAGCAAGGACACGATCTTCCACCACACCATGAGGGGTGCTGGTGGGGCAGTGGTGTCCAAGCTGCTGGGCTTCTCTCCTGAGGACAGCAGATGTGGATTTTTCATGTTGAAACATGGCGAAACCGCTTTTTGGTGCCATCGAAATATGAAAATAGTAAAGAAATCGGAGGTTGATGGTTGTAAAAGGCATGCGGCTGATACGGCGCCCTTGGAAGGGTTGTCGATTTTGAGATGTGCCATTTACGATCCCGTGGAAGGGTTGCAAATTTCAAAAATGAGGTTTTCCGAAATGGGGGTATAGGATTTGAAATTTTCGATTTTTTAACGTGTTGCACATGGAAGAGGCACAGGTTGCATATGTTGTCGTATGATCGTCAGGGGGGGGTGGGGGGGGATGTTAACGTTCGTGTCGAGCGCTTCCCTCACGGTACGGAAGAGGCACATGTTGCATTTGTTGTCGTATGATCGTCAGGGGGGGTGGGGGGGGATGTTAACGTTCGTATCGAGCACTTCCTTTACGTTACAGAAGAGGTTGTCGTTGCTGACATCTTGCATTGTCTGACGCGCTTTTTGCGGATTTCCTGCGTGAACCTATGTTGGTCGTGGTTGGATTTCCTCTAGAACCATTATTGCTGGAAAACAACTTGATGGAACTTGGAAACACTTAAAAAAATGGCGACCTCAATCCATGCTCCACAAAAGAAACAACAGGTGTACCAAAAACGGTACAGTTATGCTTACAGCTGGACTTGGCGTCACAACGCTGCCTTGTTACAGACTGTAGCATCAGCACTGCCACAAGCACTCTGGCACCGCTAACCTCGAACAGTGGAAAAAAAGAGGATTGAATACCGCCTTGATTGATGTGATTTGGATGACTTAAAATCATAAAATTCTAATGTTTTTTTTTCACCCTTGAAGAGAAAAATCGAGTCACTGCGCAGGCGAAATTCAAATTTTCACCCTTGAGTCACACGCCTGCCAATCGAAATGAATGTCCATGTTGTACACATTTTTTGACGACTCCTGCAAATACCAGCATTTTCTCTCTTACCCTCAAAAATGACAATTTCAAATTCGTCACCCTTACAAGGGCGCCGAGTCAACCGGTTGCCTTGTAAAACCAATTCCACAGCAATTTTACCACACAACTTGTGGATTTCATGATTTAAAAAAATGCAAAGATGGGTAGTGAACCAAACTGTCGGGATTTTTACTTGACCATCGTTCCACAGTTTTCACCCCCAAATAGCTGGGATGGCAAATGGATGTTCATCACCCCATTCATATATGGTAAATCATACATAGGTTTTGCCCCATTCTCATTTCATGATTTAATGTGAACAAGCGTTGGGGGACTTTGAGGCGAAAGATGAGAGCACTGTGAAAATGATCTATTGTCTGCGAAAAAAGTGATGATGATCTGATGGTCTAAGTTATGACCCAGTTCTGTTTGTTGTTTTGTATATAACTATCAAAGTATCGGATCTTTTACCCACAACCCACCATTACACCATTAACCATAGTTCCCCTCCGGGAATCAAACATGGCTTGGAAAATCTCCCAGCAATAGTTGGATGATTTTCACAGCTATAAACTTCCATGTGCAATGGGTGTTCCCATGTTTTCTCATAGTTTCCTATGATATTCCGATGATTCCCATCAATTTCACCACGTTTGACACAAAGTTGCGGGTCAGGTAACATCGCCACCAGGCTGTGCCATGCCGTGAGGAGCAAAAAGAGATGGCCCGAGGGAACAGCTTCACTCGAGGCTATGCGATTTGGTATTTGCTTCTCCATGCAGCTTCTGTCGCTTGGAGATTTCGGAGATTTTCCCACTTGGAAGTGCAGTACATATATATATATATATACATACATACACACACATATATATATATATATAAACCTTCTAACTCAATGTTTACAAATAAATATAACTTCCTGTAATACAATATATTAAATAACATCTAATTTAATATATAAATAATACAATGTAACATAATAAAATGTAATATGATATGATTTGACATGATATGATATGATATAAAATAAAATATGCTATAATGAAATATAACATGATTTAATCTGACCAAATAACGTATACTAAACTAGAAGATAACATATGATATAATATGATACAATATGATATTATTAAAATATAACATAATATAATGTAATATAATATAATATAATATATTATAATATAATACAATATAATATATAATATAATATATAATATAACATAATATAATATAATATAATATAACATAATATAATACAATATAATATAATATAATATAATATAATATATATAGAATAATATGATATGATATAATCTGACCAAATACAATTTACTTTACTATAATATAATATATTACAATATATGGTATATTATGATTCTGATATAATATGATTTAATATAATATTTTCTTTAGTGTAGTAATATAAAATAAAACAATATAATATAATACAATATGTTTTTTAATATAAAACAATATAGTATCATATAGCATAAAGTAATATAATATCATATAGTATTATATAGCATAACATAGTATAATATCATATAGTATTATATCGCATAACATAAGATGATATAATATAACATAAGAAAAGATAAGATAATATAATGTAATATAGTATAATATGCTATAATACAACATAACATGAGGACTTCGAGAAAACACCAGGTGTGACTTTTGGCTGAGATTTGCTGAGATTTTCGCAACAAAATGCAGCAAAATTTCAAACCAATACATGAGACCCCCTGAGCCGAAGATGTCTTCCATGTATTTTTTGACCTTGCGGCTTGTGCTTGTGTCGTTGCTATGTGACTCAAGGTGCTCTTCTCCATTCCTGTGGCGTTGCTATGTGGCTTGGTGGGAATTTGGATGTGATCATCAGCCATATCATTTGCAAATCCTTAGGTGCGCCCGAATGATTTCAGCATAGTCCCTGCAACTCGTGGGTAGCCATAGAATTCGAGATCCAAAAGAACCGGCGAGCATCATGGTTTTGAAGGCTTTGAGGCTTGAGGGTAGCTGTCAAATCATGGAGTGACGCTTAGACTTTTGTCAGTCTGGTTTTCTACGCATGTGTGTCCAAAGTCTTCATCAGTGGAGCATACATACGGCGCACCGGATTGGATCGATTTTTACACGGCATACATGTATTGTATTATGCACCCAGCGTGATGCAACACCAATCTGCCATGAAAAATCGTCCCTACCCCATTCCATGAAATACTGGTGGGCACATGTTTCCTGGAGAAACAGTGGATTAGTTCATAATCACCGTTCAACCTCATCAAACCAGTCAGATCAATAAACCCTATATATATATATAACATATACATGTATGTATGAATATCACATATATGTATGTATATATATATATATGTATGTATGTATGTTTGTATGTATGTATGTATGTATGTGTATGTATGTGTATGTATGCATCTATTTAATGTAATGTAATGTAATGTAATGCGATGCGATGTGATGTGATGTAATGTATGTATGTATGTTTGTATGGTAATGAAATGTAATGTAATGTAGTGTAATGTAGTGTAATGTAATGTAATGTAATGTATGTATGCATGTGTGTATGCATGCATGCATGTATGTATGTATGTATGTATGTATGTATGTATGTGTGTATGTATGTATGTATGTAGGTAAGGTAAGGTAAGGTAAGGTAAGGTAATGTAATGTATGTAATGTAATGTAGTGTATGTATGCATGTATGTATGTATGTATGTATGTATGTATGTATGCAGTGTATGTATGTAATGTATGTATGTATTGTATGTATGTAATGTATGTAATGTCTGGATGCATGTATGCATGTATGCATGTATGCATGTATGTAAGTATGTATGTATGATTGAATGAATGAATGAATGAAATGAAATGAAATGAAATGAAATGAAATGAAATGAAATGAAATGAATGAATGGATGAATGAATGAAATGAATGAATGAATGAATGAATGACTGAAATGAATGAATGAATGAATGAATGAATGTAATGTATGTAATGTATGTAATGTATGTAATGTATGTAATGTATGTGATGTATGTAATGTATGCACTGAATGTAATGTATGTAATGTATGTAATGTATGTAACGTATGTAATGTATGTAATGTATGTAATGTAATGTAATGCAATGTAATGTAATGTAATGTAGTGTAGTGTAATGTAATGTAATGTAATGTATGTAATGTAATGTAATGTAATGTAATGTAATGTAATGTATGTAATGTATGTAACGTATGTAATAAATGTAATGTATGTAATGTAATGTAATGTACTGTCACGTAACGTAATGTAAGGTAAGGTAACGTAACGTAACGTATGGTATGTATGTATGTATGTATGCATGCATGTAAAATAATGAAATGTAACGTAACGTAACGTAACGTAATGTAATGTAATGTAATGCAATGTATGTAATGTATGTAATGAATGTAATGTATGTAATGAATGTATGTATGTGTGTATGTATGTATGTATGTATGTGTGTATGTATGTATGTATGTATGTATTTAATGTATGTATGTATGTATGTATGTATGGTAATGTAATGTAATGTAATGTAATGATATGTAATGTAATGTAATGTAATGTAGTGTATGTATGCATGTATGTATGTATGTATGTGTGTATGTATGTATGTATGTAGGTATGTATGTATGTATGTAATGTATGTATTTAATGTAATGTAATGTAACGTAATGTAATGTGATGTGGTGTGATGTAATGTAATGTATGTATGTATGTAATGTTTGTACGGTATGGTATGGTATGGTATGGTACGGTATGGTATGGTACGGTATGGTATGTTACGGTATGGTATGGTATGGTATGGCACGGTATGTATGTATGTATGTATGTAATGTATGTATGTTTGTATGTATGTATGTATGTTTTTATGTAGGTAATGTATGTATGTATGTCTGTATGTATGTATGTAGGTAGGTAGGTATGTATGTATGCATGTATGTATGTATGTATGTATGCAAGCAATGTATTGATGTATGTATGTACGTACGTTAGGTTACGTTACGTTACGTTACGCTATGTTTTGTTATGTTATGTTATGTTTTGTATGTATGTATGTATGAATGTATGTATGTAGGTACGTATGTATGTATGTATGTATGCATGTATGTATGTATGTAATGTATGTATGTATGTATGTATTTAATGTAATGAATGTAATGTATGTATGTATGTAATGTATGTATGTATGTATGTATTTAATGTAATGAATGTAATGTATGTATGTATGTATGGATGCATGCATGCATGCATGCATGCATGGTTGGATGGATGGATGGATGGAGGTAGGTAGGTAGGTAGGTACGTACGTATGTATGTATGTATGTATGTATGTATGTGTATATATTTATTATATTAAACTATAATTTGCTATATTATATTATATTAAATAGTATCTTGCTATATTATTTTTCTGTATCATATTATTTTTGATTATATTAAATTATATTAAAATATATTGTATTATATTAACTTATACTATCTTAAATTTTAATTTAATACATTACGTTGTAATAAATTATATCATATCATATCATATTATATTATATTATATTGTGCTGTAATAAATTATATTGTATTATATTGTGCTATAATATATTATATTATATAAATAATATTTTATTGTATTACATTATATTATGTTATGTTATATTATATTGTATTACATTACAATATGTTATATGATATTATATTGTATTACATTATATTATGTTATATTAAGTTATATTATATCATATTTTATTTTATTATATTGTATTATATTATATTATTATATTATATTGTATTATCTTATATTTTATTATATTATAGTATATTATATTATATTATGTTATGTTATATTATATTATATTAATTTTATATTGTATATAATATTATACTATAATAATATTATATCATATTGATTTACATTATATTATATTATGTTTTATTTTTTTATATTGTATTACATTATTTTTTAAAACTAACAAAAGTAGGCCTTTGTTTTTGGCGGCGGAAAATGGCAGGAATTTCGCCCCAGGTTTTGCGGACAAGAGGGTTCACATTGGTCTTCTTGGCTCCATGGTCCTCGTGACGATTTATAACGCTTCCTCTCGTTATACGACGCTCGGCGTGGCGGCCAGCTTGGTGGAGTTTCGGCACGTAGACATCAGTACATCGGTTGATGCGTAAAGCACAACAGTGTTGGTGCTTGATCCGATATGATGTGATTTGATACCTTTTCAGAATCTTTTGATAGCTTTTATGTGTCAAGATGCGGTAGAGTTTCTTTCATCTGGTTTCTGTGGCGTTTCAGCCAAGCAACGTCAAGAAGTGTCACAGGTTCTACATGGTCTCCAGCTACGGGCAGGCGCTGAGACGGGAGCTGAATATCCCTTTGAAACGCGGGGCCTCTGCCCTCATCGAATCCTGAGCCATGGCAGCCATGGAGCGAGAGCCGGCAGAAATATATTGGAATCATTGGATGAAATGGTAATTCCAGCTGGTGAACTATGTTGAAAACATGGTGATTCATCATGTGGTGAAATAATGGTGATATGTATATATATATATATGTTGGAATCATCCAATGAATGCTGATTTAAGATGACCCTTGGATCATTATGGTTGGTTTCACAGAAAAAAACCAAAGAGGGATCCTTTGGGATCCGGACTGGAATCACTTGGCTTGTCTTGGCTGGTGGCAGCGGGTTGAAAGCATGTTAGTTGTGTGGGAAACTGCCTCAATCACATATGTAATCATGTAATATCATGTAAAAATGTGATTATGTATATATGTGATTATGTATATATATATATATTATCCTCTTTTATTCATGAATATATGAGTTTATATCATGAACCTCATTCTTGGCTGTAATTTATCATATGAATTATGTATGTATGAGTATAATATGTATATGTATATGTATATATATATATACATATGTATGTATGTATATATATATATGTATATGTATGTGGATATATATATATATACATACACCAACATATTATATATTTACATACACGGTATATCATTCTTTGAATCAGATGCTTCAACCGCAGAAGGCTTTTGGGCCACAAGGGGTTTGGGATTTCCCCGCTGCCACCGGCGCGTCGAGCTGCGATGTATCGTTTTAATGCGCGCTGCACCGCGCACAGAAAAGAAGAGCTCCAAGGTCCCCAAAGGATGTATGTATATACACATGTAATAACATATGGTTAATTAACTAATTAATTAAATAAATATATAATATATATAATATATATATATATAAATAATATATATAAATAATATATATATATATATATAATATATATAATATATATATATATATATACACACGCACACACGCACATTTGAACCCCAACTTACTAAACACGCCGCGCTGTTCTGACAGGCGTCCTGGCTGAAGGTGGAAGGCCCTTGCGACCCGAAGGCAGATCTCATCGGAAATCTGACGGGCCGTGACGGGCTTGAAAGAAAATTGGGCTTTATATAAACCGATTATCTAAATTGGGATATATCTATAGAATCTAGAATTGGATATACAACAATGTAAACCAAATCTATATTATTGGGATATATCATAATCTATAATTGGGATGTGCAACAATGTAACATATCCATAATATTGGGATATATCTATATTTGGGATATATAACAACAGCAATATTGGTATATACAACCGACCGTACAAGTAGTTACGGTTTGTGACCTCGAACTGAGAAATTTGTGGGCCCCCATTCATGGTCACTAGGACATTCTCTCAGCTGTTTGTGGACGAAACCATGTGTCCATTCTCCCACCAGGTAGCCTTAGCGCATCCACTTTGGAAGACCTTTTGGGTCAGGTGTGCTTCCGGTGATCGCCTCCGACAGGAAAGGTTCTTGCTAAGTACCGGCAACTGACCACAACGGTCTCATCAGCATGGCAAGCTGTGAAATCTCCGTAAATGGTGGGTTTAAGATGGTTATAGCTGGGAAAATCAACTGTAAAGTGGAGATTTTCCAGCAAATTGATTACCAGAGGGTCATCAAGAAAAACGCATTATTTCCCAGGCATAGGGGCAGCTAGGTGGATCATCGACCAATTCATAGGGCGATGGAAAACCAACTAGTTTACTAAGGAAATCACCTATCAATGGCATAGCGGACAATTTCCCAGTTTTCTCATAGCTATGTTGGTTAGAGGGTAATGACTTGTGTGGTTCTAAAAGCAACAGCAGCAGCAGCAACAACAACAACAACAACAACGACAAGGACAAGGACAAGGACAAGGACAAGGACAAACAAACACTGGGACCCCACAACCACAACCACAACCACAACCACAACCACAACAACCGCAACCACAACCACAACCACAACCACAACAACAACAACAACAGCAGCAGCAGCAGCAACAGCAACAGCAACAGCAACAACAGCAACAGCAACAGCAACAGCAACAACGACAACAACAGCAACAACAACAGCAACAGCAACAGCAACAACAACAACAACAACAACAACACCAACAGCAGCAGCAGCAACAGCAACAACAGCAACAGCCACAGCAACAACGACAACAACAGCAACAACAACAGCAACAACAACAACAACGACAACAACAGCAACAGCAACAGCAACAGCAACAGCAACACCAACACCACCACCAACAACAACAACAACAACAACACCAACAGCAGCAACAGCAACAGCAACAACAGCAACAGCCACAGCAACAACGACAACAACAGCAACAACAACAGCAACAGCAACAGCAACAGCAACAACAACAACAACAACAACACCAACAGCAGCAGCAGCAACAGCAACAACAGCAGCAGCCACAGCAACAACGACAACAACAGCAACAACAACAGCAACAACAGCAACAACGACAACAACAACAACAACAGCAACAGCAACAGCAACAACAACAACAACAACAACACCAACAGCAGCAACAGCAACAGCAACAACAGCAACAGTCACAGCAACAACGACAACAATAGCAACAACAACAGCAACAACAACAACAACGACAACAACAGCAGCAACAGCAACAGCAACAGCAACAGCAACACCAACACCACCACCAACAACAACAACAACAACAACACCAACAGCAACAGCAACAGCAACAGCAACAACAACAACAACAGCAACAACGACAACAGCAGCAACAGCAACAGCAACAACAGCAACAACACAGCCACAGCAACAACGACAACAACAGCAACAACAACAGCAACAGCAACAGCAAACAGCAACAACAACAAAACAACAACAACAACAACAACACCAACAGCAGCAACAGCAACAGCGACAACAGCAACAGCCACAGCAACAACGACAACAACAACAACAACAACGACAACAACAGCAACAACAACAGCAACAGCAACAGCAACAGCAACAACAAGAACAAGAACAACAACAACAACAACAACACCAACAGCAGCAACAGCAACAGCAACAACTGCAACATCAGCAACAGCAACAACAGCAACAGCCACAGCAACAACAGCAACAGCCACAGCAACAACAACAACAACAACAACAGCAACAGCAGCAACAGCAGCAACAGCAACAGCCACAGCAACAAGGACAACAACAACAACACCAACAGCAGCAACAGCAACAGCAAAGCAACAACAGCAACAGCACAGCAACAACGACAACAACAATAAAACAACACCAAACAGCAGCAAACAGCAACAGCAAACAACAGCAACAGCCACAGCAACAACGAAAACAACAACAAACCAACACAACACAGCAACAGCAACAACAGCAACGCCACAGCAACAAGACCCAAGACAACACCAACAGCAGCAAAAGCAACAACAACAGCAACAACAGCAACACTGACAACAACAAACAACACCACACAAGCACAACAACAACAACACCAACAGCAGCAACAGCAACAGCAACAACAGCAACAGCCACAGCAACAACGACAACAACAACAACACCGACAGCAGCAACAACAACAACAACAGCAACAACAGCAACAGCCACAGCAACAACGACAACAACAACAACACCAACAGCAGCAACAGCAACAGCAACAACAGCAACAGCCACAGCAACAACGACAACGACAACAACAACAACACCAACAGCAACAACAGCAACAGCAACAACAGCAACAGCCACAGCAACAACGACAACAACAACAACACCAACAGCAGCAACAGCAACAGCAACAGCAACAGCAACAGCCACAGCAACAACGACAACAACAACAACACCAACAGCAGCAACAGCAACAGCAACAACAGCAACAGCCACAACAGCAACGACAACAACAACACCAACAGCAGCAACAGCAACAGCAACAACAGCAACAGCCACAGCAGCAACAGCAACAGCAACAACAGCAACAGCCACAGCAACAACGACAACAACAACAACAACACCAACAGCAGCAACAACAACAACAACACCAACAGCAGCAACAGCAACAGCAACCACAGCAACAGCCACAGCAACAACGACAACAACAACAACAACAACAACTTCTGTTTTCGATTCCTGATATCGGGAAACACTGTTTTGATGTTTGCCCGGCCTCAGGATGCCCGATTGTTGGGCCCTCAGGTTTGGGACATCGCTGAGGCCTTGGGTCTTTTACTTCCAACAACTCTCAACTACTGGTGGTTACCCTCCAGTAAACTAACAGTTTGCTATTGACAATGGCCATAGAAATAGTGGATTTACCCATTAAGCATGATGATTTTCCATGGTTATGTCAGTTTACCAGAGGGTAGTTTGCATCTTGTAGGGAATGGCGCAAGGGGATGATTGTTAATAGTTATGGATTAGATCATTCCCCTATTCCCTGTCACTCAACTTCCGTGGCAGCGACCAGGCCGTATTTGAAATCCTTGCCAGTGTCGCACTGTGTCCCATACGGCAGGGCAGGTGCCGTTGTGGGGATTGTGGGGCCACGGTGTGCGCTGCCTAAGATTCGTTCCGATCCACGTTTTTGTTTTAAAATCACTATCAAAATACCCACCACCTACAATCATCATCAATCATCACACCATCGAAAAGAGCCACATGAATTTGCACTCGAGCTTCAGGTTTCGGAAAGCATGGGCACATTTCGTTCCAGCTTAGCCGTTGCACGGCAGGTGTCAGAACCATGGGCACGACGGAGGTCCCAGAGTAGGTGTCAGGCAATGGATTGTACTTGGGGAATATCACAGTCACAGCCATCGGGGAATCCTTGTCTCAACGGTCTCAACTATTATGGGACCGACATTTTTCGGGTTTTGAACGCTGCTCACTGGACAGGGCCGGGGGCCGGAAGGAGATTTCTCAGGCATTGGCACAGCTTTGCGGCAGCATTGTGGGCGAACTTGGCTTCGATCTCCAGGCGGATTCGTTGAAATAGCTGGATGATGCTGGATGTTTAAAAGACAAATATTACCCTCTGGTAATTTAACATAGCTATTGAAAATGGCTATTTATAGTGAGTTTTCCCATTAAAAATGGTGATTTTCCATAGTTATGTTAGTTTACCAGAGGGTATATACTCGGTGATTTATCGTGGGGTGAACGTTCACTCCAGCTCCGGACATTGTGGCTAGTTGCTAACTACCCCAGGGATCTGATTCCTGACTTCGCCACCAACCTCAGTCATTCAAACTTCTCCAGATCTATACAGTTTTCTCTACTATTATCTAACATCTATTAACATCTGTTAACATCTATGAACCATGAGTGACCAGCTTTAACCATTGCAAAACCACCTAGATACAG
Source organism: Cladocopium goreaui (assembly GCA_947184155.2). Taxonomy (NCBI): domain Eukaryota; class Dinophyceae; order Suessiales; family Symbiodiniaceae; genus Cladocopium; species Cladocopium goreaui. Next base: position 1,441,331 of record CAMXCT020001446.1, on the reverse strand, counting down.
ACATTTCTTCCATGGCCTTCGGCGCCGCATTGCCAGGCATGGCTGGCGCCGATTCTTGGGACAAGCGCTATCACACCATCTTTGTCGCGACCAACCATGGCAGGTAGGGCAAC